>PVKM010032131.1:0-16530 GCA_004027735.1 Carollia perspicillata
CTGAGCTTGGTCACGCACTGGTTTTAAATTATGTGACTCCCCCCGCCCCCCGCTTATTTTCCTCTTTAAACATATCATCTCCTCCTTTCTATGTTACACTGATATATCCAAGCACACTAGATACTCATCTTCTTCCTCAGTTTCCAGTTTATTTTTGGATGTGGGGGGGAATTTTTTGAAAGCTAAAAGGAAGCAAAAATAATGTATTCCTTTACTAAAAGGAGGCTGAGGCAGGGGCAATGTATTTGGAAGAAATCTCCCCTCAAAACACACAGGCGAGGCACAGAGACACAAGTGCACGGAGGGGTAGGGACGTGGGGGATGGGGGCAAGGATCATGTCCCGTGTGTCCTGCTCCTGTCTTTGGGTTCAGAGGAGGATGTCCAGCCACCCCCTTCCTGCCACGGGGATTCCCAGCCTGTGCTGCACAACCAAGCAGTCAGGGGCCTCCTACCCACCGGCCATGTTGCAAATACCAGGAACCCTGCACACAGCTGGCACCACTGAAGCAGGCCTCCTGGGCCTGTAGGGGTTGGAGGTGGAAGTGACCAGGGTCTTCCTGCAGGATGGGGACTGAGGGGACTGACAGCTCCCCGAGGGTCTTCATCAGATTTGCACCGAGGCAGGCACGCAGCAGCCTAGCCACAGGCTCGTCTGACTTGGGCCACCAATCACTCCTGCTGTCTCTGGGCCCCCAATTCAGGCAAATGTTTGTATGACCCCCCTTAAGGTATATTTGCATTTTTACAGATTCTTTTGGGTATGTTTTCAATCCCTATCTCTAGACAGCCTGATTCTCAGTTAAAGCCCCAGAGCCCCACACAGCGCCTGGTACAGGGCGAAGGTGCAGCACATCCCTGAGGAATGTTCTGTTGCCTATGCACTGGGCTGCATCGAGCCGCCTGGGTGTTGCAGTGCGCTTCGTCTTAGCTCCAGTCGGAAGAGCGTTTTTTGAGCCGTTCCACTTTCCCACCGCTACTGGTCCCAAAGCTGCATCCCTCGTGTTCTTTCCCACAGTTTTCTTCATTGAGAGCTCATTTCGTAAACCCTCTCCACTTGGCCCCCAGCCATTCTCCTCTGTCGTACTCTGTCCCCGCCACCGTGGTCATGGGCTAGAAAATCAATAAAGCTCTTAATCACAGTGGGTGGCTGCAGCGGCCTCGTGGCTCAGCTCCTCACTCACTCAGCAGATCGATGCGCCAGCGGCAGCCTTCCTGGGAGGATTGCGACCCGTGCAGGACCGCCAGTGAGCGAGGCCTTCGTGGGACTGGCTTCCACGTTCACACCCAAGAGTAGCTTTTCTCAGCTGCCCTGCTTTGCTTCTTTTGCATCCAAGGATATATTCCTCTCTTTAGCCACATGTGGAAACGTAAGTCCTTCTTCCACTGCTGCGAGCAGTCAAAATACTGAGTTCTTTCATTCATTTTGACCACCTTTGTCATTCCCCACAGGAGGCTGGGGCTTACTTAGAAGACGGATGTAATTTTTTTTGCTATATATACAAATATATATATATTTGTATAGGCATTGTGTGTTTTACACACCTTCCTACATTTAGGGGAAACAATGCTGTGAATTCACTACTATGCACACTGGCATAGTAATGAAAAGCCTCGTGGATGTGGAACTTGTGTGGACCCCTCACCCTGCCCTGCTGGTACTGGTACGGGGTGGAGGGGCCCAGGGTGTCTTCTGGGTCTCCACACCCCTGGGAAGCAGGGGCCTCTCCAGGGGTTTCTGGATCTGTGGTTGGTGTCTCCTTTCTGCTTTGTTTGTTTATACTGATGGCGAGAAGGCAAGGACAGAATGAGCGATAGAACTCTTAAATAATCACCAAAGCTCATTTGGGCCCTGCTTACACCCTAACAAGATTTTTCCCCACCAAATTCGCCAATTTGATGAGTTTATACCCTATTGGTTTTGGTTTCTCCAAGAATTAGCTGTGCAACTGGTCAGTGAAGCTCTCTGGACCTCAGTTTTCCCGTCTGGAAGTGAGGAGGTTGGGCTGCAGATATTCTGGGTGCAAACCTTCTCTGTGCACCATTCCTGAGGCGAAGCTCAATGGAGCAGGGAGGGCCCCAGGGAGGGCAAAGGAAAAGGGAAGGGGGATGATGATTCAAGCACCAGCATCATCTCAACTTAAGGGCGCTAAGATCCGGGGGTCAGGAAGGGATCTTTCTCTTGCTCTAGGAAGAGAGACCTGGGCCTTTCAAGAGAACCGAGGAGCTTGGATTCTGAAGCACTGAGTCACAAGTCAAGTGCCTGTGTCGGTGACAACTGCAGAAGCTGGAGGAACGGGCTGGGTGAGGAGCAGCGAGGAGCCGTGGGTGAGACGTGGATGAAAGGGAGGACTTTGCAGCGTGTGGAGCTCCACGAAGAGCAACCGGGAACACCATGGGCACCAAGTAAAAGTCCACAAGCAAAGGAAGAAACGGAGAACATGCATTCTGCTGCAGACAAGTGTCCCCGCAGCTGCGGTGAGGCAGGCTCAGGAGTTCTGGGCGACCTGGTTTGAGGACACAGGGAGGGCAGGGGAGAGGGGGGAGAGTATCCTGACCCGAGGAAGTGGAGGAGATAATAGAGAAGACATGACAGTTAGTTACCATGGCATTAAAATACCTCACGCCATATTAAGCTTCTTTTTTTCTCTTTTGCTTGATTCTTGTTCTTGCAACATATTAATGCCATTGCAGTCTATCCAGTACACTAAATTTAGACCTTTGGGGGCATGGAGGGAAGGAAGACATGGTCTCCCTGTTTGAGTCCACTCTGGGCCCTTACTCCTTCCTCTGAAGTGTGCCTGGAACTTTCGGTCTTGGCATTATGGGATATGAAAACCCTTGCTAGGCTGGGGTCTGATAACGCTGCTAAATGATGTTATTTGAAAAAAAAGAATAATTGGAAATGATTTTTAAAGAGGCAACTGCTTTAGATATTACTTCAGAAAAATCAACAGGATGAAGAAATTTGAGAACTACGACTGCCATCAAAATCGAATGTGTTTTCTTAAGTATTCATTTATTTATTTTTTGTTTTTTAAAAATTCTTTTACTGGGCTCCAATTAAGATTACTGGGTTCTGAAATTGGCCATATGGGAATGCTAACACTGCAGAGGGTGGCACACTGTGTATTCTTTTGACATTTCTGTACAGAGTGACTGAAAGGCTATGTCCAGCTGATTTATTTGCCACAAATGTCACTAAATTCATCAAGGCCTAGATCTTGACCTTCCACAAGTGGACTCACATTAACCAGACCTCAGAGACTGATGCACATACCTGTATTATGACCAACAGGCCAGAATACTCACATTGTCATGGCGAGCACCATCTTCTTTTGTAGATAAACATACTCAAGAAGACAAATTCCATCCAGATGCTTGCTTAGTTCACCTGGAGTTGGAATAAACGGTATGAGTTGTGTAGGCCACAAGAGACACTCCTGAGACAATACCCGGAGAGAATAAGGCTGCCCACTCACCCCATGCGCCCCTCTTCAGATGGTCTGTCTGCTTCTGAGATTTTAGACTTCTTTCTTTCTTTTCTTCCTTTCTCCTTTTCCTCCTCCTCCTCCTCCTTCTTCCTCTTTAAATGTTCTAGTCTCTTCAAACTGGTTTCTCCACACGGCATCCTATATAGCCAACTAGGTAGATTTGCACTTTTAAAGTCATAATCATAGTCTCTTTCTACCTTCCTGATATGACAGTCAACTCACTTTGATAGGAATTTAGGGCAGCTCCACATTCTTCAGATATACATTCAGTTGCTGTCTTGGTTTACTCTCAGCGAGTCCTAGTTATTCTAGTTATTCCCAGCAGAATGTCCTGAGTACATTCTGCTAGAAGAACATTCTGAGGGCTGCTGTCGTGCTGGCGTCCCTGTGCCTGGCAGTGTGCTGGGTGTGTGCAGGTTCGGTGCCAGGAGGTGGGCCCTGCCAGATAAGCTCCCCAGGGCAGGCTGCTGAGCATGGCCGTCTTGGAAGCAGTTTGCATCTGACAGATGACTTTGGAGCTGTGAGCATGGAAGAAGACGGAAAGCCGGAAGTCCTCTTGCTTTGGAGAACTTCATTAAATTAAGAAAAATCCAATCTTAATGTAGAATTTTACACTATCACTTACTTTATCACTTCTAGAAGAAAACCACTTATTATAGAAATGCTAGAATGATAGAATATCAAAAAGAAGGAAGTAAAATGCACTTGAAATCCTAATAAGCAACACTAACCTCCATAAACAATGTGATATATATCTTTTCAGATACTTTCTAAAAATATATAATCATAGGCAAACTGGCTATACAGAATATGTAATACTTTGTAATTTGTCAGTTAACTCCATTCTTAATGAGTATTTCATATCAGTTAACGATTCAGTAATATACTTGATTTTAGGTATTATAATTTAACTTTTTTTCATACTGTCATTCAAGGTGGGTTTATGGGCAGTATTCTTAAAATTAATAATACAAATGTAAAAAATCTGTAATCTTGGAATTATGTCATATATAGAAGGAAGCAGTCCTATGCTTTTGAGAACAGTAGATAATATATTTTCATCTGGAAAAATATAAATTAAAGTTAACAGTAGTTATTTCAGAGTGATATGATCTCAAGTGGTTTAATTTTTTTGTTGTCCATTTAAAAAAGTTTTCTTATAATGACTGTTATTCATTTATTTAATTATAAAAGGTTGTTATTTAGCTCTGACTGATGTGGCTCTGTAGGTTGAGCATCATCCCACAAAATGAAGGTTTGCCCGTTTGATTCCCAGTCAGGGCGTATGTTGGGTTGCAGGCATCGTCTTCATGCTTCTGCTTCTACTCTTGCCTTGTTTGAAGTAGGAGAGTGGCCTTTCACGACAGATCCCCTAAGCCGTTGCCTTGCGTAAAGCCTTCCAATGTTGTCCTTGCACTTAGGGTTAGAGCTAAACAACTTAACCTGGAGGCCAGGCGCTGGGGATCTATGTGGTCCCTCCCCACCTCTGTAAGCAGCTCTCACATTACCCTCCCTTCTTTTCAGTTGCTGTCCTCCAGCGCACTGGCCCTCTTGTTCCTAGAATAAAATCAAGTTCTGTCCTGCCTCAGAGCGTTTGCATTCACTTTTCCCTTTACCTGAAGTCCTCTTTCCTATATTGTCTCGCAGCCGGGTTTCGTCTTAGTGCAAAAGTCCCTCCTCAGGGGCGTCTTCTCTGACCGTTCATTCAGACGAGAGTCCTCACCCAGGCACGCTTCTCCCGTTTAACGCTTCTCCTGCGTTATAGTCATCGCAGTATGGGCCGCTACTGGACCTGTTCTTGTCACTTGTTTTACCCCGTTACCTTGTGTTGGTCTCCCCACAGACCCTGTTCGTATTATCAGTTGTCCCTGGAACACTAGAATGGCATCCAGCACATCACAGGTGCTCAATATATGCTTGCTGGAAATTTAATTAATCAAGAAGGTTATCTTTGTCAAGTGAAGGAACAGCTTCATCACCTATTACCACCTTCTCCTCCCAGAACTGGTGTCTTTCTAAAGAAGGAGGAGGCAGTCATGTTACTATTTCTACACCCACCCTTCCTAGTTAGAAACAGGATGATTTAAGAAAAAAAATCAGAATTGGTCTGTTTCTCAGGACCCTCCATATGAGGCCAGATTCATAGCTTTTCATTCCAGACTGAGACCTAAACAAAAGGCTGCCCAGATTTGAAAAGGGAACGCTTGCAGGCTTTGACTCTCATACATGAGGCTGGACAGGCAGTCCCCACTCGACAAAGAGGTCGTGTTCCCGAGGTTTATTTGTGTATGGTGTTTGTTTCCAGCACAGAATGTGTTTTTCACTGCAAGCAACGTCCCCAGACTAGTCCACAAAAGCCTATTTAACCTACCATGCTCGGCAGAGGAAAAAAAGAAGGTTGAAGTACTAGGAAACAAAACAGGGAGAACAAGTAAGAAATACAATTTAAATGTTTATCTTAACAACTAGTGCTTGAGGAAATGAAGCTTATAACAGAGGAGGAGGAGCTGTAGGGCCAGGGGCGGGGCCTAGGGTGTGGAAGATTTGAGAACAGGGGGCGGGGTTTGGGGGTGAGCAGTGCCCTGTCTGGGCCACACCTCAACCCTGTGTCTGATTGGCTGAGGCTGCAGGCAAAAGCCACCTCTCCTCAGGACACCTGGGACTTGGCCAGGTCGGAGCCTGAGGGAATGATCACGTAGATCTACCTGCAACAGAGCGCAGGTGGTCTGCCTCCCACACTTCCACTCCTCGAATTCTAGAGGTAAGAATCAATGAGAGGGCACGTCCACACCTCCGAGCCCCAAGGACGGGCTAATCGGATGGTTCAGGAGCTTTCCCAGGGAACTTCTGCTTGAGTTATCCAAGTGCAAGCAGGATAATAAAATGTTACTTAAAACTTAAAATAAAAGGTTCAGTGTTGGTTTCATCATTGAAAAATCATCATTTCATCATGGAGATTACCACTATGTAATCTCAGGCATCCCCCGCCCTCATATCTGATCTTGGCGCTATTACCTGGAGGCCAAGGCTTTCATTGCCTAAAAGTTAGGCCTCACAAAACAGAGAGGGATCTCCTTACAGGAGCGTTCCTCTAAAATTTCTTGTGTTGTTTTGCATGAGAAGGTGTTCTATGTACTTAGGAAAGACCCGTTAACCTGAAACAAGTCCAGTCAACCCTGATGTTGGCAGCTTGTGAGGTGACCTGCTGGTATAACTGGCAAAGAAGGATGCGAAGACATTTAACACATAATCGGTTAGTTACTATTCTTAGAAAGAGAACCTCACAATTGTCTTGTCTATCATTGCTAATGAACTCTTAAAGATCACCTAAAAGCAACAGCAGTAGTTATCCTTGTAGCAATGCTGATCTCCATTTAGAAGGAAAATACAAAGGAGGTAACATTTCCAATGACAGTGTCTTATTGGGAACTTCAAGTGCTTAGGCAGGAGAAGAAAGGGCCCTAGCGATGAAGAAGACATTCATGCTGAAGATGTCTGTGAAGAGTTTGAATAAATTTGTTTCATGATATGAAATTAAAAATAGCAATATTTATTAATTAAGATATTATTCCAGGGAATGTGTGATTTAAATATGAAAGAACCAAATGAATATTTTAAATATTACAGACATTTGATTCTTTCATCTACAGCCCTAATAGTTTGTATTTTCCACTGGGCTAATCCGGGGGGGGAGGAAATCTCAGTGGAAAAATAAGAGTCACATTCATGCCATCTCTTTGTAAACAGGCGTGTGTGGAATTCATCACATACATGTTGGCTTCCAAAGGAGGCAGAGCCTACTGGCCTAAGAGTAAGACGGATGGACGGACTCTGCAGGCCCTGGCTCTGAACTCATTGCAGCAGGTCCCCTGGGCAAGCTCCCCCCTCTTTCTGCAGTGGCTCAGTTTCATCTGCTGAGAAATGGAAACCGTCATACTGCTTACATTACTGTTTTTATCATCTTTATTGTAGATATATAGACTCTACTATTGATTGCTTTATATTAATAGAAGCAGGGTCTGAGTCATCTCAGATGACTTAATTTGAAATCATTTTACATTTACAGTATTTTGGTACGAACCTATTAAATCTGACCTGCAACTTTACATTAAACAAAATAATAAGACGAGGCCGTAAACACTGGCCCCAGCGGTTGAGGGATTGCCTAGGTTTTCTTTACTGGGGTTAGTGCTTCCCCGGAGCCTGGGCTATAGTGAGGGCAGCAGGATCCTGTGGAAGGAAGGCTTTGGGGTCAGATGGCCTGAGATCAAACCCATGTCCCACCCCTTTCTAGCTGGCTGATCTTCAGCAAATTTCTTAATCTTACTCAGCCATGCCAGACTCCCTTCTAAAATGAGCGAGGACGATACAATGTAAGTGGGAACGATAAACCCACTTCCCTGGGTTACTGGGAGGACTAAGCAAGGTCCTGCCCGCGACATCCTAGGGCTGCCACTACAAAGCACCGCAAAGTGGGAGACTCGAAACAACAGAAATGTATCGTCTCACAGTTATGTGGGCCAGAAGTCCTAGATCAAGGTGTCAAACAGGGCCCATGCTCCCCCTGAAATGCATGGGCGCATCCTTCCTTGTCTCTTCCTGGCTCTGCTGTTCGTCAACAATCTTTGTCATTCATTGGCTTATAGGTGCCTCACTCCAGTCATGTGGTAAGTGCTCCACGTATGTCTTCACATGGTCTTCCTAGTGTGTGTGTCTGTCTCTGTCTAAATTTCCCTTTTCTAAAAGGACCCAGTCAGGTTGGATTAGGGCCCACCCTAATGACCTCACTGTGGCTCAGTCACCTCTGCAAAGATCCTGTTTCCAAAGGTCACATTTGCAGGTGCTGGGATTCAGACTCCAACTCATCTTTTTTTTTTTGGGGGGGGGGTAGAAACAGAAGTCTTTTTTTCAAAAATTCTCCAAAGCGAGAAGCAGGGTCTTACTTTCTGCGAGCTAAAATCTCTTCCCTGCAAGATGTCATTGTTACAGAGATCTTGCTCGTCGGGTATGTTCAGATGTAAAAGCATCAAACTCTTCAGTTGGGTCTGTTTGTCAATAAACGTGGAAGCAAGGGGTTTGCTTTGTTTACAGAGGAAAGAATTATGTGTAGCAGGACTCTGTCCGGCTATCGGTGCAGCCTGGCACGCCCCAGCTACCCCTCAGTTAGGTTGAATGCGGAAGAAGGTAGAATTTAGGAACTTGGCTGTTGAAGTTAAGTAGACCTGGGTTCAGATCCAAGCTCCATCACCAATGACACAGTCTCTGAGCCTCAGCCTCTCCTCTGTAACGTGGGGGTAGGAACACCTCCCAGGGGTGGCGGTAGGATTAGGAGTGCCTGACACCTGGCTGAAGGAAGGAGGGGTTACAACCTCTCATATTTCGCAGAATATTAAAGAATTAAAAGCTTAAGTCATATTCCCAAGGTCGCATGGTAGATCAGTAACAGAGGCAGGGAAAGGATTTGAGTTTCTGGCCCATCCAGTTTGGTTGCCTTAAGTCTTGCTATTTCTAATTCCCACTTTTATTTAGGAATGGGGGCTGTAAACTGTGACTTAGTTCCAGCTTCGCTTTCCTCATAAAAAAAAATGGGGCAACCCTTGCTTTCTAATCTTCTACTGCAAAAGTGCTCTGAGGTCACTGAGCCAGGCTGAAAGATGGTGGAATTTTCCCGTGGGCACGTGAACACCCCTTTCCTCCCAGTGTTGGCGCTCTGCAGCAGCTGTCCTGCTGAGCCTGGAGCGCTCCGGCGGGGATGGGCCGGAACTCCAGCTGCTGGTGAGCCAGTGTTCACTATTTATAGTGAGAGGGGGTGCAAAGGAATGGAATTTTCCCCTTCTGAGTAGTTTTGATGCAACCAACAGGAAGTGGGCTCTGACAGATGCTGAATTCCTGTCTGATGACAAGAATGAGGTCATTCACAGTCCTTCTCACACTCGAATGTGCATCGGAATCACCCAGAGCACCTCCTTACTACACAGACTGTGGGGGGCCACCCCTAGAGTTTCCGAATCAGTACCCGGGGTGGGGCCCCAGAATGTGCACTTCTCGCAAGTTCTGGGGTCCTGCTGATGCTGCTCTGTAATGGGCGGAGGGCCCAGGGGAAGGCCGTCATACGTGACAGCAGATCGAACCAAAGGAACGCAGTGATGGGCACCCGCACGGTCTTTCTGGGGGTGCTGCTGTCCCTGTCAAAGCAAAATCAGTCACTCCTGGGCCAGCATTGCTGGGGCAAGGTTGTTATTTTATAAAGAAAGAAAACGCCATAAACAAATAGGGCTCATAAGAAATTTGTGTTTGGACTATTTAATATGAATTATTTTTATCTCTTTTTTCTCCAGTGAGAAAATGCAATGAAGTTGGTCATTTTGTCACACCATAATGTTTGGAGTCAAGGCCGGCAGATTTGACCTCTACTTTCCACTTCAGTCAGAGCCAGACATAGGCCCTGTGGGCTGATGAGGTCATCTATCTTTGATCCAGGGCCAGGGAAAAGCCAGTGGGCAGGCACTGGAAGAATGTAGCTGATCTGCTGAGTAGACCTTGACCTTGGCTTTGGCCTCTCAATTTCTTGCATGAGATTGCCTTGCTTAGGTTTTCTGCTTCTTTTTGAGTGAATTTGGTTAATTTACATTTTCCTTAAAAATGATTTATTTTGCTCACATTTTCAAAATATTAGCACATATTTGTACAAATAATTCTTTTATAAGAATTATAGTTTCCTATATACGAATAGTATGTTATACACCTGAAACTAATGTTATACATGTTATACAACTGAAACTAATATCATGTTATATGTCAATTACATCTCAAATAAATAAATAAAAGTTTAAAAGAGGGAATTATAGTTTCCAGTATATGTCTGTTAATCCATTTTGTAATTCCTAACTTTATTGTTCCCCCCATTTTTCTAGATAGACTTGCTAATAGATCATTTATTATAGCTAATTGTTGCTGTTCCTTTTATTTTCAGTGAGCCAGCTCTTAATTTCATCAAGGTGAGGACCTGCAAAGTCTGAGACTTTACCCCACATGCACATAGACAAGGTTGTCTGCTGGTGGGACCTGGGAGCCTCCCAGGTCTGGAGGGACCAGCATTGTGCCAGTTCCCTCACCCTCTTCCCGCAGGTCCACACCACCATGCCCACTAACGTGGTGGTTTGAGTTACGGGAGGGGAATCTGGATCCTATGCTTCAGGCGCTTGGATCTTTTTAAATGGACAGTAAGAAGGCCTGCCCTTGGCTCTGGATGGAGGTGCTCTACCTCCCGAAGCTGCTGGTGCACAAATCTCCTAGAAGACACCGTCTGGAACAACAGCAGCCAGTGAGGGGCAGAAGTGCAAGAGACCCATGGACCCGGGTCTCCCGACAATCAATTCCAAGGATTTTGTTTCCAACTTCATCAGACTGTTCTTTCATTTCCAGTTATTTTCTAAGATTAAAATAATTATTCTTTCTCCATTGTCTTAACTTAAATAATCACTTCCTTCACACGCATTGTCTTAAACTGAAAAGGTTTAACAACGACTTTTCCTCTGAATCAACATTTGACCATGTCTCATAGGCTTTAATACGTGGCATCCTCCTGATCACGATTTGCTAAGTGATCTGGTTTTTCTTTCCTATTTGTAGAAATCAAAGGTTTTGAACAAAATCCACCCATCGTCTTTGGGTGTCCTTGCTCTCTTGGTTTACTCCGGAAGCTACCGTGTCTCCCTCCGAAGCTTGTAAATCAAAGCCCCTCTGCACAGGGTCTCTGTGGCTCGTGTGCTAGACAAGGCTACATTGCCCTTTGGGGCAGTTGGAGAGGAAATGGAATCTGGAAGATAAACATTCAAGTGCTGACTGCACAACTGCCTACCGGGAACCAAATAAACTACCTACTTTGAGTCTCACCTGTGTCCACAAATGTAGGATTGAATGACATTATCTCTGATGTCCTTTTCAATGTATGACTCCAAGAGATTTGGAACTGGTTTCTTTTTTCTTTTTTAATTGATTTTTAGAGAGAAAGAGAGGAAGGGAAAGAGAGAGAGAGAGAGAGAAACATCAATTTGTTGTTCCACTTCTACTTCTCCTTGCGTTCATTGGTTGATTCTTGTACGTGGTCTGACAGGGGATCGAACCCCGAAACTTTGGTATATTGGGATGATGCTCTAATCAGCTGAGCCAGCTGGCTAGGGCCGGAATTAATGTCACTTGAACTAGCTCAGTGATTTCTAGGCCGACTTGTTAGTTTAGGCAGCGTGGCCAAATAGAAAGATCTCTGGTCTTAGAAACTGGAAAAGCTGAGCTCTACCCAAGCCTTGGGCAAGCAAGTGCCTCAGTGTCTTCGCATGTCTCTTGTGTGACACGGAAGAGAGGAAACTCTTCAGGCCCTGGGGGCCCATTTCCTCCTGCTTTGCAGCAGGAAGCTCGCTCAGTCAGTCAGGGCCGGCTGTTGGAGGAAGAAGCTCTTGCCGGCCTAGAGCCTCCCCTGTCTAACAAGGCTGCTTCCAGGCTCAGGAATCCTGAAGGTAACTGGAGTTATCCAGATGAGGCCACGCTTGTGTGTGCAACGCGTGCAGAGCGCTGACGGCTCTGGGCCCCTCTCCTGGGGTCTCTCCATGGTGTGTCCGTCCTCCTGGGTGAGTCCCACATTCCTGTCTGGTGGGTCATGGGGTGGTAATGGAGAGCCTTGCAAACACTCCTTACTTCTCTGCTTGTCAGCGTTCCCCGACAGATCCTAGTTTCAGTGCCCACTGTGCACACTGTGAACACGTGTGTGCCTGTCCTCTTCGTACAACCCGTACTGTTTCACAAGCATATGCTAAGTGCTTCACACGCATCATCTCATTCGATCCCCACAAGAAGCTCGAAAGTCGGGTATATTATCCCCAGTTTACAAATAGGACAAACGTGGTGCTCGGAACAGTTGAACAGTTGGCCCAAGGGCACACCGCTGGGAGAGGCAGGGCTGGAGTTTGAATCCAAATTGTTTGGACACCATAGACAGTTTTCCTGAAAATGGCACCCAACGGTCTTATTCAAACGAAATCAGTGTACCATCGTACAAATTTTTTAATAGCGGAAGAAGGTAAAGTGTAAGGGAGACCTTTTCTAAGTTGTCCAAAAGCACCAAAGGGAAAAGCAGGGGTCCTGATGTAGTACGCCCGTCTTGTAGGAGGTCATTAATACGTGGTGATAGAAATGCGTATTTTTCAATGAAATGTTTCACCCAAGATGCATTTAACACTCATGAGAAAGCCAGGCCCGGGCCAGGGGAGGAGGGAGGCACGGGGCCAGAGGTGTGGCCTCAGAGAGCCCAACACCCTGAGCTCAGTCCTTCCCTCCCAACCTGATGGATGACACTCAGCGCCACCCAGATCTCATCGGGGAGTTACTGGGAACTGGTGTGTCTGTGAGCACTCCCCAGCCCCACTGCTTGAAGGAAAGAGTTTGTTGTCTTATTGTTTACATGGAAATCTGTGATAAGGAACATCTGTTTTACAAAAGACAGATGGGGGAGATCTTCATTTTTAAGAAATTAACTTTATTACGTTTTATGTGCCAAAACTGACCTGTTCCATCCATAGCACTTCAGACACATAGGACTGTAGAGATCCCCTACCTTCCCGTGAGCACGTAGTTACAAAATAGCCGTTACTTCTTTTCCATAAGGCTCAAATGTCCTACTTCCACATGCTATTTTCAGTTTTCATAAGGAAAATACTCTTCTGAGATCTGCCAGCCCTCATATTAACTCATTCTCTTCTCCTTCCCAGGGCTCAGCATGGCATTCCCTGGGGTCCAAGCAGGGCCTAGTCTTCCAGATTCTTCCTTGACTGGACTTGCGTCTGATTTAAACAGATGAGCACTTTGGGGCAGCCAGCAGCCCTCAAAAGTGCCCCGAAGATTTGCCATAGCAAGTGTGTGTGTGAGCATTTTCAAGGCCCAGACACGCACTTGCGCACACCCACAGCTGGGTGATGAGTCTCAACAGCGAGGTGAGTGTTCACCTGAGGCTGTGGAGTGAAACACGAGATCTTGATGTCTCCCTACAAATCCATACACCTAAATACAGCTGCCTGGAGAGCCACACAGAGATGCATGCACATGCCCACACAGAAAGAGATACATTACGCAGAGAGGGCTGATGGATGCATGGAGGCCTTCCTGGAGGAAGCATAGAAAAGCCTTCATAGGCTCATACGTTGCAAGGAGGGTGCCAGGAACTAGGAGGAAGGTAAAAGTGGAACCAGCTCAAAAAGATGACTGCCTTGGAGAATAAGTTCACAGTCAAAAGCTGCGTAATTGGGCCCCGGCCTTTCAGGTAAGCGTCATTCTTGGATTGGACCCTGGGGCAGGAGTGATGCCAACAAGGGGATTTGCTATGATTTCTGAGCATGGCAAACAGAGGAACTGATCTACACCAAAGTGTCCCTAGTAGGAAGGTGGTTTTACGCAAGTTGTATAAATGTAACATCTTAAATTAATGTCCTTTAGGTCTACATATTTCCCATTTTACTGATTCCAAGTTCTTCCATTTAGCCTTCTAAGAATTAATTTGGTTCTCTGAGAGGTTTGTCACTGCTGCTCAGCTCAACAGAAATTTAGTAACACCCAAAACAGTTCCCTTGGGGTTTTTTTCGGTTTTGTTTTTGCTGTTGTTGTTGGCGTGTGCGTGCGTGTGTGTGTGTGTGTGTGTTCGGTGCTTCCTAGGGAAATATGCAACCCAGCACATCTCCCACTGCAAAATAGTAAGTGTATCCTGGTGGCATATAAATTAGTCTCCTGAGAGTTTGGTTAATAAAAATTTATCCAGTAGAACTTGAGCTAAGAAAATTGAGTTTCTTTTCTTTAACATCAGCCAAAATAGAGCTTCCTCAGGGAATTCACCCTAACCTTTCACAGGTGAAGAAAAAGAACAAGAAAAGAAAGCAAAGCAAACCAGATCAGCCGTGCCGCGGCGCAGGGGCGATCCGTCAAACCAAAAAGAGACCGACTCCGGTCTTTGGGGACAAGCCCCGTGTCAGCCAGGTGCTTTCTGGCCCTTCGCTTTGCTCTGTGTTGAAGAACATTTTTAGCCGGAAGACCATAAAAATAATGTTCGGTGTTGGATCACTGTGTGATTGTTGATCTATAACTTGGAAGGTTTTGAGATAGTAAAGTAAAATCACACAAAATCCATTGCATTTTTACCCACTTGTTCATGTCAACAACATTCTTTGGTGCTGTGTCTACAAAAAAAACAGAATGAAGAAAAGCATTCATAGTGAAGTTTGTATCATTTAGCTGTAAGTAATAGTAATTAAAAAATGAAAACCAATCGAAAAAATTACAGTTTCATTAAGAGATACATTTCTGACAAAATTTTATTTTTCATATTTAATAAATATCCATTATTTTGTTTATTGTATGCTACTGATAATAGGAATAATAACTTGATCCAAAATAAAAGTTTTCAATACTCAGAGCCTTACAGTGACAGGAAATTTACATAAATTTGTACTTCAACTTCTATCCATATGCATATTTATGGCAGAAACACATGAAAGAGAGTCAGTAAAATACTGTGAAGGATAAAACGTATTACTTACACGGGCGCAGGGTTCAGCGGCGGAGCTGGAACGGAAATGAAGGCTCCAGGAGAAAAGGGACAGCACACAACTCCCATAGTCAAGCAGAGCTGCTCCTTGCGTTTTGAAAACTGGATGTTGCAGCTTTCAAATCGCTGTGGTTTTTATTCCACTAGCTGCATTTAAAAGAGTGACCTGATGGGTCTATTGGAAAGTGTCAGTAGGCACAATATGCCAGGACAGCAGCTCGCAGCGTGAGGCTCCTGAGCCAGCAGCGTTGGGGTCACCTTACAGAAGCGCACGCTCTCAGGCCCAGCCCCGGCCCCACTGAATCGGAACCTCTGCGTCTTCGCCCGCCGGCCGGTGGTTCTGACCCAGCTCCTGTCTGAGAACCACTGCATCAGAAATGGCTGCCTCCGCGGTCACTGAAACTGATGATGAAGACCTTTTCATGCCAATTTCAAAGGCGTGAGGGGGACGCACGGCCTTAAAAAATTTCCTTGAGGCATACACAAGCGAACAGGTTTGAGGGCCGCTACACCATGCCCTGCACTTCTTTCTGTCTTTAAAGAAAAGAGAGTTTCTCCCTGAGGAGGAGGAGTGGACGGGCTGAGCCTCGAGGATGGTTTCACGGAGGAAGTGGGCACGACTTGGACACACGGGGGAGAGAAGAGCGTGGCGGGCCAGGAGGACAGCCTGAGGAGCACGCAGAGGTCGGGGGGAGGGGACAAGTGCGCCACACTGGAACCTGGAGCACTCGGGGACAGCAGTTGGAAATAAGTTCGAAGAGACAAGAGGGAAGGGATGGCGGAATTTTATCTTGAGCAGAAAGGAGGGAGATGTGGTCAGAGATGCACTTTTTTGGAATGAGTCTGGTGTGCACCAGGCGGGAGAGACCAGAGGCAGTGAGGCCAGGTGATGGGGTGGCACCCTGGGGCCATCTTTGCCCCAGGTGAGTCACCACCCTCTGTTAGCTGAAGCAGTCCCTGCCCTTTATCACAGAGAAGCACAGGTCATGCCCACCTGGGGTATAATAAGAAGTATATCTGGTCTGTGCCCCTGGCTGGAGCCCCTGTGTGGAGCTGTCTCTACAGCACACCTGAGTTTACACTAACAGGGTACCTGAGGGGTGGCACCCCTGCATAGCCTCAGGAGGGGGCTGGTCACCAGAAAGACCAGCTCATTAGGAGGTTGGAACATTCAGCCCCATATACTGACTTCTGGAAGGAGGGAGGGGCGGGGCTCCCATAAGCTCCATAAACCCTCTTGAACAACAAGAGCCAATGAGCGGGTTGCTGAAAGCCTCCACGTGCTATGCGCCTCTTCGTCCAGACCCCTTATGTCCTTAATGTAAGTGAATGTTTCTCCGAGTTCTGTGAGCCACTCCAGCAACTAAACGGATCCTGAGGAGGGGCTTGCAGAAAGCTCCTATTTATAGCCATTCAGTCAGGAGCACAGGTGACAGACAACCTGGGCTTGT
>PVKM010032132.1:0-16529 GCA_004027735.1 Carollia perspicillata
TACGGGACTAGTGCGACACGAACGCATCGAGGCGTCTTGGGCGCGTGTGGACGAGATGAGGGGCTACGCTGAGAAGGTCAGAGGCCGGAGGCTCTGGTCCCCCGCACGGGTCTGGCCAGAGGGGGCGGGGCCTGGCTGGTCTTTGGGAAAGAGTAAAAGCGCGCTGGTGATCCCTACCCGAAGTCCGAATCCTCCAGTATCTTCAGCTGAGCCCACTCGACCGGCCCCTCAAATGGAAGACCGGTTAGGGCTGCGTGCGAGGTTAGGGGTGGCCTGAATTTGTGGGAACCTTGGCTAGTGGAGTTAGAGGAGTAAGATTGGTGCCGTGTTTCTTGCTCGGGTTGGATCAGTGATGTTCTGTCCTCGCAGCTCATCGACTATGGGAAGCTGGGAGACACCAACGAACGAGCCATGCGCATGGCTGACTTCTGGCTCACAGTAAGTGCATCCTGCCTTCCACCAAATCTCATCCTTCGGTCTAGGAGTGGGAGGGGTTGTCACAGAAAGGGGGACTGGGAAGAACTAAGGTAAGGCACTCATGTATGGGCAAATTCTGTAAACTAAATTAGAAACGTGTGCCTTAAGTAGGTTGAATTCGATGCGAATCCGAATTTGCACATCTGAACCCTATGTTTAACCTCGACTCTACCACATTAGATGGTGGGGGAGGTCTGAGTATGTGTATTTGGAGACCCTACTTTTGGGAATGCTAAAAGCTAAATGTCTCTGCGGTGGTGCCTGACTCTGCTCTCTTCTGTATAACTCTACCCCTCCAGGAGAAAGACTTGATCCCAAAGCTGTTTCAAGTACTGGCCCCTCGGTACAAAGGTCAGAATGGGGACTACACGAGAATGCTACAGATCCCTAATCGGAATAAGCAGGATCGGGCCAAGATGGCAGTGATCGAGTATAAAGGGAACTGCCTGCCACCCCTGCCCCTTCCTCGCAGAGACAGCAATCTTACACTCCTAAACCAGCTACTTCTGGGGCTGCAGCAGGACCAGGAAGCAAGTATTCACAGCTGCCACACATCTCAAAAACCAGGGATTTAACTGGAGCCAAAGGGTGTGTAGCCCTCATCAGTGCCCATTATTGTAGGTGTTTGGACTTATTAATCTCTAAGAACTGGAGCTATAGCTGTGAAATGGACAGTCTTAATGGAGCCCAGAATTTGCTGAGCAGCCAGATAACCCTCTCTTTGCACAATAGACAAAATTCCTTACATGAATATATGTAAACAGATTTTTTCCCTCCCCTTGAGATTTCAGAGAATGAGAACTATACAAATGATCATTCTCCATGGGATAATAAACTCATGGCATGTGTTTCTAGCTCTTAAATCTGGGTTTTATTTGGTTAGAACAGTTTTTTTCTTAATGTTGGTTTGTATGGGGCATGTACACTACAATTCCAAACTGGCCTCTAATGTGATTGAGTTACAACATCTTCCATAAAGTAGCCCCTGGAATTTCTTAGAGAAAAATTACCATATTTTGCCATGTATGATTCACTCCCATGTATAGTGTGCACCCATGTTTTTGGCCCAAACTTTCAGGAAAGAAAACTTGTTTTAATTTTTTATTTCAGTTTATTTACTTATTTATATTTAGAAACAAAACCAATTATTGTATTCCAGGGTATTATTTTATATATGGATATAATTATTGCTTCCTAGAGTTATACTTTTAACACATAAGCATAAACTTAAATATTAAAAATATATAGATAAGGAATTAGTACTACCCCTGTATAGTGTGTGTCCTTATTTTTCCCTCAAAAATTTGGGCAAAAAAACTGTATTATGTATACATTGCAAAATATGGTACTTCCTTACAGGGATTGGAGAAGGAACATCTAGAAGTGAAACTTCTATGGAGTCTGGTACCCTAAGAACCTGCAAGGAATACTACCACCTCTGTTGCTAGGGAGGATCACATATTACCCTCATGTGCTCCCCTCAAGCCCTGAATGGGCCTCAAAGGAGGAGACCTGAGGACTCAGATGTACTACTATCCTAGCCAAAGGAGTGCAAGCATTCAACCAAGGATATTGGACTCCAGGATAACCTCCTTCCTTTTGGGGTGGGAGGGGGACAAAAGTGGAAAGTGGAGTGAAGGACAGGGTTGAAGTGGGAGGAGGATTAGGAAATTGAACCTTCTGGGAATTTCCTGGAAAATTTTTATTGTTGTCAAATCTGGACCCCTCTGGGAACTTAAAAAAGGGAAATCCGGCTTAAGAATGGCCAGGGCATATGAGAAGTAGGAAGCTCCTTTATATCCATTAATTACTGTGAAGCCAAACTTGGCCCAGGCAGGCTGCCTATCACTCAAGGCTCAGAGGCTTGACGAGGGTGGTAGTTACAGGAAGACATGGTGCTGTCACCCAGGCCTAACCACTTGATAGCAGGGCCTAACAGCTCCCCTATCTCCAATACAGTTGGAAGAAGACATTTTAGGCCGGACCTTCAGAGTGTATTGGGCCTAAACCCACCCATTGTCTGAAGTAATAAGGGTAAAGGTAAAGAGGTCATTGTTCTGGCAGATAGCTTCAGTGACAGCTATTCTGGTGGTATTTAACTGTACTTTCTCTACTGACACCTACAATAAGTTTCTCCATCTCTCCCTGTGCTCCAACTTGTCCACACATTCTTACCAGAAAACCTGACATTATTTTGAGTGATATACTAAACACTCAAAGCACTTATTAATTAAACCTGTAACTCTGAATGCTCCTGCCCCAAATTTCAACCCTTTCTGTCTTTTTGGCATGAACATTCACCTCAGCTAGGCAACTCAGACCCATTCTTGACTCTTAGAGAAAGTACTTTTCTTAATCTTAAAACAATAGCTTTGTATTACTGGTAATAGGTGGGTTATGGCTGACTCTAATCATAGCTTTTCCTCTTAGCCCCAGAAATATATCCCCCTTTCGAGCTTTCAGCAGTTTCAAAAGTGCTTATTAAACATCTGCTAGCACACATCATCAATTTAGCCACTAGGGACAGTCTTTATCAAGTGATTTTCATATGTCAGGCTCTGGGCTAGATACCAGGGGTACAGAGAAAAACAACTCTCCAAGGAGTTAATCTAATGGCCCGCCACTGATGCCACAGTGGCTTCGAAGGACAACTTCATCCCCTTTAATATTTTGGCCCAAGTAAGAGTACATGAACCCTAGAACATTTAGTAAAGGCTCAGGGACAACACTGGGGAAATGATACAGGGTTCAGCAGAAGTAAGGCCTACTTGAGTGTGGTTGGTAGAGTAGTAAGTAATATGGGTGTAGTAATTTATAGTTTTAATTTGAATATTTCACCTAAAATGTCATGGTGTGCTTCAGTGTGATATTGTTACAGAATTAAATGCTTATGATTTTATAATAAAGAGGGGGCGTTATTTGTGCTGGTCCCTATACTATCAACTTGCTGACCTAGCCTGAGAATAATAACTTCTCACTCCATTTGTTGGAATATAACCTCAAGTCCATCTAGGCACCTCTTTAATGAATTTCAACCCCCCAAGAGAGATGCCCAGGTCCATAGGAATTCTCTCTCCACTTTCAGAGGGTCTCGGAATCCAGTATTTCACTGCAAGGTTGTACCTACTTCAAAAAATAATGAATTCTAGCCTCAACAGATCAATGACAGTATAAACCCATTGTCCAGAGAGGATAACTACAAAAGCCAGGGACTATTTTCTTGCACCAATCTAACTATAAACAGATTAATAAATCATGTTGAGTTTATTTTCACAATGTTTCTGAAATCTGTGGTCACATCTCTCCCTAGTCTGAAATTGATGGCATCTCTATTCCTGGATTAATGTAACTTGCCTCCTTCCACACTGCAGCCAGAGCAATAGAACTCTGATATCTTAATTCTAGGCTTGGTAATCTGTGGCTTTTTTCCTGTAGGAAAGGAGTCAGGATTCCTTTTGACTTCTTCAGTGACTAGGCATCCACCTACTGTTGCAGCTACTTCCCTTGCCTCTAATTTTATGTTCCAGAAGCATGGAAGTCCTCATTTTGACTTTTCCCCATGCGCAGCTTCCTTTACCACTTTTGGTTGATGCAGTCTCTACTACTCAGAAAACCCTCCTCCTGTTTTTACCTACCTAACTTTTGCACAAACAGCATCTCCTGGGCAGCTCTTATGACCATCCACACACCTAAGTACAATGCTTCATGAACCTAGGTGCACTACAATGATCCTCTGAATTCACTACAGTGTATTACAATTTCCCTACAGTGGGCTGGGCTGGTTCCCAAACATCCCTCCCAGATTACCAGTACTATAAAGCAGTCATAGTATTTCTGTCCCCTTGTTATTGATCCAGGGATGGACAGACCTAAACTAATTTCTGTTGAATCTTTAGTGTTTCTCAGGAAAAAAATGTTACTGTGATCTACAGATAAAAAACATTTTACCTCAGAACACAATATTCACATATATAACTGAAAAGCATCACAACGTTCACCTTTACAAATATGCACACTAGTATTTATACTCTTTTCTAGTTACTTTTTTAAAAATACTGGTCCTGCCCTGACTGGTGTGGCTCACTGGGTTGGGCGTCCTGCAAAGAAAAGGTTGCTGGTTCAATTCCCTGGCAGGGCGCATGCCTGGGTTGCGGACCAAGTCCTCTGTTGGGGACACGTAAGAGGCAACCTATTGATGTTTCTCTCACATGTCAACATTTCTCTCCCTCTCTTGCTTTCTCTGTCTCTAAAAATAATTTTTTTTCAAGAAAAGGGCTCTTTAAAAATAAAAAATACTGGTCTCAATTCACTAAATTTTACAGCCCACTAGTGGATTTCAGCCTTTCCTGAAAAAACACTGATCTCAACCAGCATTACAGTAACTCACTGTTGCCTTCGGGATAAGATCCAGGCTTGTATCATGACACAAAGGCTTTCTATGTCCCACATGCAGCTACCTCTTACCTTACCTACCATTATCTGCCTCGACTCTTCATAGGAAGCTACTTGTTACTTTCTGAACACATACTTTTGTGCAAGATACTGCCTTTACTGTAATGCTTGGTGTTTTTTAATTTACCTCCTCCTACTTGTCATACCTCTGCTCAGAAGTGGCTTAAGGCCTCCAAATTCCACTTCACCCTCTGAATGGGGCTAAGTCCCTTGCAGTGTGCAGGTATAGTCCTCAGGGCTTACACCTAGCAAAGCTTTCATCATACCATATCATAAATGCCAGTCTGCTTGACTGATTTCCTTCACTCGACTACCTGAGCTCCTGAAGCTAGAAGCTGGAACTCATTCTTCTGGATAACTCTATTCCTACGAAAGGATCAGGTTCATAATGGTGCTCAATATAAATTTATTAAAGGAGGAAGAGTAAGCTACACATTATCCATGGCATATTCAGCACTCTGACTGAACTTTACAAAACAATAAACACAGTATTGTGTGCAGGGACAGTGCTAAGCTACACTGCCGAGTATACCAAGGCTAAGGAAATGGGCTTCTTCCTCTCCAGGGACTTAAGTGCTCATAATGACTGTCAAAAATGTAAGCATGATTCTAATTCATTTCCCACACATTTCATATTCCTGTTCCCTGAAATCTTTCTCACCAATCAACAGATAGAAAATACCTATATATTTTCCAAGACTTAGCCAAAAGCTAAAGCGGTGTGTCTTTTGTGAAGTATTTGCTGAATTCCCTAAACAAAGCTGGGCCCTTTTCCAGTGGTCCAATTTCACACTGTACACCCTTCGCTAGATAGTGAACTCCTTGAGGTTAGGCAAAGTATCTATTTCACTCTTGTGCCATCCAGTAGAGAACAGGGGTCAAGACAGGCATCTAAAAATATTGACTGTATCAATGCATTGAACAAAGTTCTTCAGCCTAGCTTGGTATGTAAAGCTCACTAACTCCTCCCTTCCCCAGTTTCCTCTTCATCTGAAAAAGAACTTCCTGCAATGCTGATTTCCCATTGTTCACTACTGAATGTCTGTACTCTTGAAGGCTTGCTTTCCTCTCCATATCCTTAAACACATGGGCATATTGTAACCCATGTCTCTGACTCTAGTATACTTGAGATTCTCTAATAATAGAAATGATCCATGTGCCTATATTTTGAGGAAAGGGGTTCAAACTTTTCTGGCATTTTACATTATGTTCCACAATAGAAAAATCATTTTTTCAGTTCTTAGTACTTAAACATTGTACATCACATACAGACATGAACTTCTGTCATAATTGATGCTCTAGGAAAATGAGCCTTGTTAACACGGTGGCTTCACATATACCTTGGCACACCACCGTGTAGCCCAGCACGGGAAGCACAGCAGTAAAGCTTTACTCCTATTCACTTCAAGACAATGAAAATATAAAGGCTGTACCTAGGGATGTCATGGAATACTTAATGTCATTGTCCTGGCATGATTTCTAACTGTTTTCCCTTAAAATTGTCTCAGAAACTTTCCTACAGTTATCTTTTTATCCCAGAAGGATAAATGAAAGGTAAAATAGTTCAGTTTTGTATGTGCTGAGTTTGAGATGCCTAGGGGCATCTGGAGCTTGGGAAAGAGTTCTTTACTGGGAGAACAGATTTGTCAGCAATTAAAGCTAAGGAAATGGATGGGGTGACTCCCAAGGAAATGAGGCTGAGGTTAGATATTAGTGGGTGACAGGATACAGAATCTAGGAAGGAGACTGAGAAATTGCCTTCTAAGAGGAAAGAGAACCTGCAAAATTCATCACAGTACCCAGTGCAGTGTCTTCCTTGTGCATAGAAGGCCCTCAAAAATAATCAAATATATTCAGCAAGTATATTCCTTTTCCATTCAAGGCACTTTGCTAGGACAGAGAATACAGGGATGACTTTTCAAGGACCTAACAGGCCAATTGGAGAGACAGCATAAACAAATACAACACAGTAGACAGGTAGTATGAGAGTGATACACACGAGGCTGTCTGGAGTGCCAAGAAAGGAGGAGGTCAACGAAGGACATCAGATGAAGCAATGCTACAGCTGAATCTTGAAGAAAGTAGTTATTTACTAACATAGGAGAGAGAAGTCAGCTGCGAGGGCATCCCAGGCAGCAAGAGCTGTAAGTATAAGAGCACCGAATTATGAAGCAATATGTAGTGGTTAAGAAAGTCCAGGTAAGTTGAAACAGCCCGGATTTAGTATTTGAGGAAAAAGCAGAGGAAATGAAGCAGGAAAACCAAGCAAGATAGGTTACAAAGGGGCCGGTAAGACATGATGAAATGCTTGGATTTTATCCTGAAGACCAGGGGAAGCCATGGAAGGATTTTTAAATGGAGATAAAAGGGATCAGGTTTACATTTCAAAAAGATCATTCTTGCATCAGACTGGAAGATGGGTTAGAGGGGGAGACTACAGGTATAGATACCAGATAGGAGCCTAGTTTAGGAATTCAAGGGAAGTTGATTGAAGACTAGGCCAGAGGCAGAGTAGGTAGAAGCTGACAGATCAGACAGCACTAGAGGAAACAGAATAGATTGTTGCATAGATGTGACATAGAATAGAATAGATGTGGTTACATGAAATAGATGAAGGAGTTGAGTCAAGGATGACACCAGGTTTGTCCTTAGGTGAAGTAATTCCATTTACAGAGAATTATTCTATTAACAGAATAGCAGAGAAGAAGCAGATCTGAAATTACTATGATGAACTTTGTTGAAAACATACTATTCGTGGTAAAGACCTATCTTGTGAACAGAGGATATATGTAACAGTTGTGTGAGCTTAGAGGCTATATGTAAGCTAGCAATACAAATGTGAGAGTCACACACATACTTGGGAATAGAAGCAATTGGACTAGATAAGATTTCCAACAACAACAACAAAATACAGAGTATGAGAAAAATAAGGCCTAGGATAGAGCCAACATTCAAAGACCAGACAGAGAGAAAGCCCTCCTAGGACAGGAAAAGAAGGACTACATCTAGAACATTGGTGTCTCAAAATCTAGGGGAGGAGAATGTCAAAAACATCTATTTGTGTTTATCTCCCTCAGCAGATTGTGAATTCTTGGAAACAGACACTAGATAATTTTTGTATTGTCAGAATCTAATGCTGGCCAGGCTCCAGAGCAGTGGTTTAATGAGTATCTTTGGCCACTGGACTTGGGAATTATTAGGGTGTTTACTGTTGACCTCTGACAGAACAGTGTCTTGAGAGGGTCAAAAGACCATAAGACAACTCAAGAAATTAGGTGACAATGAAAAGAGAAGACAGGACAGA
The DNA here is from genome assembly GCA_004027735.1 of Carollia perspicillata. Lineage (NCBI taxonomy): Eukaryota > Metazoa > Chordata > Mammalia > Chiroptera > Phyllostomidae > Carollia > Carollia perspicillata. Next base: position 8,234 of record PVKM010032132.1, read on the forward strand.
GATATGCAGCACCCTGAGAGGAAAACATTTATGTTTGTGCCTCCCCTCCAATCAAATTCATATGTTGAAATCCTAATGCCCAATGTGATGGTGTTCGGAGGTGGGGCCTTTGGGTAGAGTTCTCATGAACAGGATTAGTGTTCTTATCAAAGAGATCCCATTGAGATCCCTTGCCCCATCCACTAATTGGAGACACTATGAGAAGATACCTTCAATGAACAAGGGCTATGGCCCTCACCAGAACCCGGACCTGCTGGCACCTTAATCTCGGACTTCCCAGCCTCCGGAACCATAAGAAATACATTTTTATTATTTCTAAGCTACCTAGTCTGTGGTATGTTATTATAGCAGCATGAAGACACTATGACAATTTTATAATGAGTATTTCTGCCAGTCCCTAGTCATGCAGACAGACACTATAGGTTGAAAGAAAAGTCCAAAATCATAGGTTAAAGGCAAAGGGTGGAGAGAGGAGAGCTTTCTCGTTCCCCATTGTGGCTTCCATGTCTCCTCCACCTCTGAGTAAGCCCCTTCCCTTTTGGGAATTGACAATGGTTTTACCACCTTCTCCTGATGTTCTTGGCTTTAGCTACTGAGGCCTAGACCCCTGCTGGCCCAACCCACAGGAAGTAAGTTGGCAAGTTTGCAGTTCAAGGCCATATACCTTTGAGGAGAAAACAGTCCTGAGCTAGTCACAAAATGAATCACTAAATTCAGTCAATGAGAGACCTAAAAGGATGAGCTAAAATACCATTCATTCAAAGTACAACTGAGAAGTCAACATGGGGCTACAGAGATAGAAGCAAGTACAGAAAAGTCAAAGTCCTCTCTGCAGGAGTCTTATAGCTGAGAACCAGCTGCCCCCTTTTTTATAACATGCTGGGTGATTCATGCTCGGCTAATTGGGGGTGGAGGTGAGGAAAGACAGCTTCTGGCTACATATTTAGTGAAGTCTTAGGACCAGAGTCTTGTTCACCATCCCAAGACCTGCTACCATCCCATTCATGTGCTTACCCTATCCAAGTACATGCCCCATTCAAGACTCTGGTCCATGATTCCTCATGTTTCTCTCCTGAAACCCATCCATTTAGCCCACTCTGTTTACCAGGTCTTTAACCCTTTCATGACCAGATCTGCTTTACCCATAAAATTTTATCCTCCAGAATTTCACTCTGTAAACCCGCTTTCTTGCCTCTGGCTCTCTCATTCCCTTACACACATATCAAATTCTCAAACTCTTATAACTCCAGTCTTTGGAACTCTCTTTTCTTTCTGTGTGTATCAGGTCTTTCTTCCTTTCAACCTATGATCCAACATTTCACCCATTCTCATGGCAGCCCCTATTCAACCTCATGTCTTTCTCTCCCACCCACTCACGAATCATCAGATTTCTCTATTCCTGTGTCCTCATCAATGAGAGCGCACCTGTGAACAAATATATACATCACAAAACCAACAGAATTGAAATCAGCAGAGCTGGGCCGTGAACAAAACTCAGTAAGCCTGGATTGCTCAAGCCTGTCATCTCTTTGACCCCAGCTAACTTTCTCCACTTTCCTTAAACTCTTTAGATCTTCACCTCTTACTATTAGCACCCCCCCCAGCCCCCACACAAAGTGTATACTCTGTAGGCATAGTCTTCTCAATTTTCTACCCTCTTGACCCTTATCTGCATCCAGAAATTAGGCAATTAGTTGAATATCTATTTACTGAAGACACTGCCTCCAAAGATCAAGTTATGTAAAGGTCAACTCACCAAGTTTTCCAAATTTATCAACTTTGAAAACATTTACTTTTGAACACCCAAATCCAATTTGTTAAGATTATCAATTTATCAAAAATTTGTTTATATCAGTATTATTTATGAAATTTGTAGGAATTGTGTTGCATGAAAAGTTTAATAATTTTGTGGGTTCTCATCTTTTTTAAGGCTTTGATTAGTTTCAGTTTGATGTATTTCAATAAAACTCTGTGGACTGTCACTTCTGTATGTGATATATACTTCAGAACACAGATGCCTATGGCAAATTGATTATTCTCATTTAATCTAACTGATAAATAGATCTATGACTTAAAAACAGCACTTTCTAACTCATTCTATGAGGCCAGACTTACTCTAATACTAAAGCTAGAAAAAATTAACAAGGAAAGAAAAATATAGATTGCTATCCCTAATGCAAAATTACTCAGCAAAATACTAGCAAACTCTATCCAACGACATAGAAAAAGAATTATATACTGTGACCAAGTGGATTTATCCTAGGAATACATCTTGGCTTACCATTCAAAAGTCAAGTTTACACAATAATACACCATAGCATATCAATAGACTAGAAAACAAAAGCACATGATTATCTCAGTAGACACACAAAAGTAATTTGGCAAAATCTGACACCTTTTCCTCATAAAAACAATCAATAAACTAGGAATAAAGGGAATTTCTCAACATAATGAAGGGTATTATAATGAAGCCCACAGTCAGCATCATACTTAATATTAAAAGATTGTATGCTTTCTCTCTAAAATCAGGAACAGGATCAGGATGTCCATTCTTGTTACTTCATTCCACGTGGTATTGGAGGTTCCACCAGGGCAATTAGACAAGAAAAAGAAAGGAGGCTGTATTTGAAAGGAAGAAGTAGCCCTGGCTGGTGTAGCACAATGGATTGGGCACGGGCCTGTAGACCAAAGCATTGCCAGTTCGATTCCCAGTCAGGGCACATACCTGGGTTTCAGGCCAATACCCCAGCAGAGGGTGTGCAAGAGGCAACCACACATTAATGTTTCTCTCTCTTTCTCTCTAAAAAATAAATAAAACCTTTAAAAATTAAAAGGAAGAAGTAAAACTATTTGTAGATGACATACTCTTGTGCATAGAAAATCCTAAGGAATCCACCAGAAAAAAAAACTATTAAAACAAAAAAATTAATTCATCAGGGTTACAAAATATAAGATCAATTTCCAAAAATTAATTTTATACAAAAACCAACTATTTACATGCAGCCAGGAACAATCCAAAAAAGAAGTCAACAAAACTCTATTTATAGTAATAGCAATAAGGATGAAATGCTGAGGACTAAACGTAACCAAAAAATACAAGATTTAGGAGGGGAGGGGACCTGGCTGCCAGGACGAAGGTGCTCCAGTGAGCTTGAGCGGCTTGGCTTGGCGGAGGGCAGTGAGGGGCAGTCACAGGCTGCCAGATCATGCTGAGTGCAGCACGCAGTGGGAACCCCTCAGAGCTGCATAGGACACACACGCTACCATCCACGGTAGCCCACAGGTGCCTGCACGTGTGGGGTGCTGGGGTAAGTAGGCTGACAAGAGCTAGAAGGTGAGGGAATTGCCCCATGTCTCGTACCTTGAGCTGCTAGAGTTCTTTGAGTGCCCACTCTCCAAGAAACCACTCAGACTGACAAATCAATTGATTAAATAATGTTGTGAGAGGCTTGGTTCTTCTTGCAGATGCAGTAAAGAATTACAGATCAGCAAGTCTGGTAGGATGTAAGTAAAGCTTATTAATACCTTCTCATGGAAGAGAACAGCCTACCTGAGGTGGGTGAGAAAGCATAGGTGCTAAGTCTCTCGGTCCTGAGAATTTACATAATTTGTGGGGTGGGGTAAGGGAATTACACATGGATTTGGTGGGAGAAAGGGAAGCATTATCTTCCAAGGGAGGGTGTGACCACCTAAGCATAAGCATGAGTGGAGTTCTGTTAACTCAGATTTTTATCTTGCTCCAGACTGCTTCTTGTTATCCTGTTAAAAACAGATACAGGCAAAGTTATTTATGAGCTTTTTCTGCAAGTATTATGGACCCCCTTTCAACCCTCTTCCTTCTCCTAAACTTCTACCTAACAATGAGAGTTGAGAACAACCTATCTAATTATTGATGTAATTCCTAATATGATACCCCAGGCATCTAGGATGACACAACAGAATACAAAGGAAGAAAATATGCTGCACCACTAAACCATAATTAACAACAACAAACACAACTAAATTTCTTAAACACCATCTACCTTTTTAAAAGTCAGGATGTCAGATAATAAGTGAGGGAGAAGGATGTTTCTGTCCCTTCCTACCTTGACTGTCCTTATTCCACTGGTCTCTTTAGCAGGACTGTTCTACTCAGCCTCTGTGGGAGACAATTTACCACAGGGCTGCACTAGTCCAGCCAGGCTGTGCTTTTACAGTCTGCTCTAGTCCATTACCATAACAGTATATGTGTTCCACCTCTGGACTTGGGTGGGTATTAAATTCTTCAGGCAGAGTTAATGCAACCAGAGCCAAGATAGTGTATATATTAATGATTGACTGCATGGAAATACTGGAAAACTAATTGGGGAACTCAAGAGTTAAAGATTTTAGTTTCAGTCATAGTTGATAGGCTAACTGATTAATGCATGTAGAAAGCTGTTATTCTAAGAACTGATATTTATGACCAGTGATTCCAGGAGTTCCACAAGCAATTCAACCTTTGTGCCGCAGTGGGTCTGTGAGCAATGGAGATGGTATCTGAGCCATTGTGTCCAGGAAGGGAATGCCTAGTGATGCAGATAAACAGATATCACCAGTGGGACTACAACTCTTATCCAATTAAACTTTTTTCCAAACCCCTTACCCACCCTTTCTTCTCCTTATAAAAAGGTTGGCTTGAGATGAGATGTTAAGACAGTTTTTTAGGGTACATACCCACCATCTTCTTAGATCACCAGCATCTAAATAAAGCATCTATAAAGATTCAATCCTTGTCTCCACTTATTGGTTCTGGTAGTGACAGGCAGCACAAATGCCACCTTTTCCAGTTTCACTACTTAATCTTCAGAGAAAAAATGTGTAGCCTTGCTTCTTTCAGAGGCTTAGGACTATGGGAGACTTAAATTGCAAAAGCTCCTTTTGTTGTACTTTGGTTTTGCCCTTGATTTTTTGAAGGTTCTAATTTATAGCTGTTGTATCAGGAGAAACATTTCAACAAAGTGTCTCGTAAGAAATAAACAACCTCAACCATCATCTCATTATTTCATTTCTTATCCCTTTTACCTACAAGTTACAATTTGAAATTTCATGTTTCTTTTATATTCAAAGTCCTTGGTAAAGTCACATATATAACTGAAATAATTCCAAATGAACTATGCTGGAGTATGTGTAGAGAAATACATTTGAACTACTGTGACATAAAACTGTAATAAAATGGAAATGTCATGGACTTGGAAAAAAGGTATAATAAGATTTATGTACTAAAAACTACTCAACATTATTGAGAGAAATTATTAAATGCCTAAATAAATGTAAAGATATCGCATGTTCATGGATTAAAAGACTACTGTTAAGATGAGAATGCTCCCCAAACTGATTTACAAATTCAACATGATCCCTATCAAAATCTAGGCTGCTGCCCTGGCTGGTGTAGTGTAGTGAATTGAGCATGGGCCTGCAAACCAAAGGATCACAGTTCAATTCCCAGTCAGGGCACATGCCTGGGTTGCAGGCCAGTTCCCAGCAGGGGACACACAAGAGGCAACCAAACATTGATATTTCCCTCCCTCTCTCCTTCCCTTCCCCTCTAAAGATAAATAAATAAAATAATTTTTTTCAAAAATCTTGGTTGCTTTTCTTTTTCTCAGAAATTACCAAACCATACCAAAATGCATATGGAAATTTCAGGAACCAAGAATTACCAAAATAATCTTGGAAAAGAAGAACAAAGTTGGAAAACTCATACTTTGCAATTTTAAATCTTCTACAAAGTGATCAAGACTGTGCGATATTGGAATAAGGTTATATATATAGAACCATGGAATATAATTAAAAGTTCAGAAATAAACCCTTACATTTATGGTCACTTGATTTTTTTTGACAAGGATGGCAAGAAAATTAAATGAGGAAAATCTTTTCAACAAATGATGCTAGGACTAGATATCCACATGTAAATGAACAGGGTTAGACCCCTACCTCATACCACATACAAGAATTAACTCAAATGTATCATAGATCTAAATGTAAGACCTAAAACTATGAAACTCTTATAAGAAAATTTAGCAGTAAATCTTGACCTTTAATTAGACAATGGTTTCTTAGATATGATATCAAAAGCATAAGCAACAAAAATTAGATAGAATTCATCAAAATGAAAACCTTTCATTATTCAAAGCACATCAGCAAGAAAGTCAAAAGAGAATCCATAAAATGGGAGAAACTACAGGGTCTGGCACAAATAATGTCCCTTTTTTATTACAAAGTCATCGGCATGTAATTCTGTAACATAACAATATCAAACCCAAGCACACCATGTGACACTTTAGGTGTTTCGGTTAAACCTGTAAGTTGTTACACCCACATTATCACCCTACCAACCACACTCAAGCGGGCGTTACCTCTCCCAGACCCTGTATTTGCAAATCACATATTTCATAAGGAACTTGTACCCAGAATATATAATCAATCTTTACTATTCAACAACAAAAAGACAAATAACCCTGTGTGGTAAAAGACAAAGTGCAGTAAATATTTGTATAATCATCTCCCCAAAGAAGATGTATAGCTGGTTTCTGGGTTTTTTTTTTAAATATTTTATTTATTTATTTTTAGAGAGAGGGGAAGGGAAGGAGAAAGAGTGGGAGAGAAACATCAATGTATGGTTGCCTCTCATGTGTCCCCCACCGGGGACCTGGCCTGCAACCCAGGCATGTGCCCTGACTGGGAATCGAACCAGTGACCCTTTGCTTCACAGGCCCGTGCTCAATCCATTGAGCTACACCAGCCAGGGCTGGTTTCTGTTTTGACAAGAACTAGGAGGCCTACCTGGTTATCAATGTGAAGATCCAAGAAAATGTCCTTATGCTTCCAGCAGATGGACAGAAAGAGTAACCATTCTGAAATATGCCCAGACCTGTCTGTTCTCCACAGCAGGGCATGCCTTCAAGGGAAACTTTTTTTTACCAGATCCCAGCCATCTTAGATTTTACCAAAGCCTAAGTGACATGGAGAAAAAGAAATACCCAACGTCAGCCCCTTCTAGCCTTCCTGCCCACAGGCTAAGGTGGAAAGTGGGGAAGAGAAATTCAGAAGCACTTGTGAACAACACAGGCCAAGGACACAAGCTCGTGAAAAGACTGGGACTTCATCACAGGATTACAGACTGCTTAGCCTCCCCCATATCTTGCCATCACATTGGTAGGTCTCCTGTATAATAATTGGGAAGTAGAGCTAATATAACTGCAAGTCTCAGATCCCATTTAAGGAGTCTCTAAAGAAACCCAAAACAACAGGGAAATCAAAAACAAGGACAGTAGAGGAAGTTTTAGTTTCTGATGCACAGCTGCATCAAAGAATGAACACAGCCTAACTCATAGCCAGATGAAAATAAAACCTCACACTAAAAGCCTATCTATCTTGGTTCCTTTTATGAAATACATAATGTCCAGTTTCAACAAAAAATTACAAGGCATACTAAAAAGCAAACAATACAGTTTGAAAAAACAAAGCAAGCATCAGAACCAGACTCAGATATGGCACAGATTTTGGAATTATCAGACTGCAAATTTAAAATAACTATGATTATATGCTAAGGATTCTAACAGAAAAAGTGGTAGTGTGCAAGAACAGATTGGTGACATAAGCAGAAATAAGAAAGCCGAGAATCAAAAGGAAGTACTAGAAATTTAAAACATTGTAATAGAAATAAACAATGTCTTTGACAGGACTAATCACAAGACTGGCCATGAACGAAGGAAGAATCAGTGAGCCTGCAGATATGTCCATGGAAACTTCCCAAACTGAAATAAAGAGAAAAAAGAATAAAAAGAGAGAAAAGAATTGCCAAGAACTGTGGGGCAATAAAAAAAAAATACATGTAATGGGAATACCAGAAGAGAAGAGAAAGAAACAGAGGAAATGTTTAAATAATAATGGCTGAGAATTTTCTGAAATTAATGTCAGACAACAGACCACAGATACAGAGAGCCCAGAGAACACCAACCAGGTTAAACATTGAGAAAAAAATTATGTAGCTACATATAGAAAACTGAAGAATATCCAAGCTTCAGAAAATATTGAAGCCACAGAAAATCAAAGACAAAGAGAAAATCTTGAAAGAAGCCAGAGAAGATATACAAATGGCCAACGGTATATGAAAAGATTACTGAATATCATGAGTCATAAAAATGTAAATCTAAATCAAGGGATCCTACTTCACAGCCAAGGATGATTATAATTTTTTAAAAAATGAAAAGGCTTCCAGTCAAGATTTCAGCATAGGTAAACATGGTACTCAAAACCTCTCACAACCACATGA
>PVKM010032133.1:0-16543 GCA_004027735.1 Carollia perspicillata
CACACACACCCTCTGAATTCCCCATTTCTCATGTGGCACAGTCAGTGAGTTGTGCCAACCGAGGTGCTCTCCCTGGGCCACGCCTACCAGAAGCTCATCCCGTGTGGAGTCCCGAATAAACAGCAAATGAGTAAAGGGATATAGAATGAGTTCTTCCATACTTTTACACTCCAGCAGATGCACTAGAGGTAAGTGACACGAAAAAAATCTATGTAGCTCAAAATTTTTGTCAGGAACAAGCCACGGATCAGAGATTACTTTATGCTGACACCTCCATTTCCTATTTGCAAATGCACATTAGGAGGCTTGATCCTACTAGTTATTCACATTTCAAGTCGATATCCAGTTTAGCTCAAAAGGTACTTTTGTTTGAAAAGAGAAGACCAAGTTGACTGGAATTGGTGGGCAGGTCTGCGTGACTGTCACACGGTGGAATTCAGGGGCCTGATGACTGGCACATAGGAGACACTCCACAAACATTTCCAAAGGAATGAAGCATTCAAAAAAGAAAACAGAATGTCTGAGATACAAACGGCCTCATTTGCAAGTTTATCTCAAGTTGAAACCAGAGCAAAAATTAGGGAAGCTGCCAGTTAGACCACATTCACGGTGGGGCAGACTCACTATAATAAAGATGTCGGCTCTCTCCAAATTAATCTATAAATTCAATAAAATAATTTCAAATGTCATTGAGGCTTTATGTGGAACTCGACCAGCCAATGTTAAATTTTCACTTGGAAGAATAAACCAAGAAAATATTTTTAAAAATGTATGGAAAAGATAGAGGATAGTTTTTACTCTAAAAAAACATTAGTATGAAGTCTAATGGCTGAGAAAGACATTGTGATTGGACCCAGTAAGGACAGAAACAGTGAAGTCGTGTCAGAAAGCAAACATGGAACCAGAGAACACCACTGAGCTACCATTACAAACCATTGTGGAAAAAGGACTATTCAATAAATGCTTCCGGGTCAATTCATTATCCACATAAAAAATAACAATTTAAAACTCTGAATTCTCACCATACATAAAAGTCTATGTTAGGTGAATTAATAACCTAAATGTGAACAATAGAACTTTTTAACCTTCAAAAAATGTAAAAAAAAAATAGTGTTTTTGTGACAAAGAAAGATCTCTAACATAAGATACAAAAATCAAAAAAAATTGCTTAACTACATCAATCCCTGAAACCTCTAGATGAGAAAGGACACCATTAAACAAGTGAAAAATAACTAAAGCCACAGAATTCTACAGTTTTTAAGAGTTAGTTGTATGGAATGTGAATTATATTTCAATAAAGTTGACATTTAAAAAGTAAAAGAACTCAAAACAATCACCTAATAAAGATGTCAGCAATTTGAAAAAGTGTGCAGAGATGTGCAGTGTCAGAACATCCCACTGGTGGGAATATAAATTATCACAACCACTTTGAGAAGAAATTTGTTGATATCTAACTAACTTGGTGTTTCTACCCAATCGCCCAAAAGGTCCCTTCCACAAACGTAGGAATTTGAACACATATACCAAGAAGACATGCACATGTTCACAACAGCATGATTGTAATAGCAACAGTTTTTCAAAATCATCAAAATAATCACGAACGAGGAAGCGTTGAAATGATGGGCTACTCGTACACGAAGTGCGGCGCAGCAATCAAGAGCAAAAGCAAAGCTGCGTGAATCGGTGCGGCAGGGGCTGGGGACGCCGGAGCGCGGAACTGGATCGGAAGGAACACGGAGCCTCAGCTCCCTCTGTGGAGTGCTCGGTGCTGGGTGTCCGAAATCTAGACAAACATAACAAACATGATTTGTAAGGTCTCGGTAGAGGGACGTGAGCGTTTATCTTATTTCGGGTTTTGTATATTTGGAACGATTTCGTAGGGAATGAAATGCCTTTGGTGTTTAATGAGCATGCATGGTTCTGAAATCATAGTACACAAAACTTTTGGTATGAGAGCTTGGGTTCTAGCCACATATTTCATCGTTAAAATGTGTTAAAATCAAAGGAATGGCAGCCTAGACTTTCAGTTTCAGATGAATAAATTCTAGAAATCTGCTGTGTAACATTGCTCCTATAGTTAGTGATACTGCGCTATGGATCTAAAATTTTGTCAAGAGAGCTTTCACAGTAAGTGTTCTTACCATATAAATAATGAAGAAGTAAGTAAGTAAATAAATAAATAAATAAATAAATAAATTAGAATAGTAGCAAAAATTAGTAAATGTCCTAGAAACAGGTCCCATTAAATGAAAAAAAATGTTCTCTGCATTCTTACAAAGCGCACATGTAAGGGTGACATGCGGAATCCTTATAATTGAAGCCAATCTACTCCCCCCTGTTATGTGGAATTCATGAGTTATATATTGATAAGATATTTGACAGGTCATTCCTTTTTTACTTTAGACCAAACCATGATCCTGCTATCTCTTGCCTAATATACCCTAAGAAGGTAATAGTCCCAATGATGAGACCTTCTTTTTTCACCAGCCCCTCAATTTGCTTTTATAGATAAGGCCCAGTTATCAGGGTCCTGAGACAGGAGGACCCAGGCAGAGTATCACAGACAGACGATTGGGACCCATCTTAGCCTGGAACTTCCACCAAATTTTACACTGAAAACATTAGTAAGGGCAAACACAAAAGTCTGTACTTGGATGCAAAAGTCCTCGTACCACTTGTACAGGGTAAGGACTCAATGAATTAGCAGCCTTGGGTTACATTTTAAAATTTTGTTTAATTGACCAGATACTCCTATCAGGAAACAGTAAATTAGGGCTGAAAAAATTAAAATGCTACTGCAGTTTTAGAGAGAATTCTAGGAGGAAGAAAGGGTGCTGGCCAGGCCCCTGGGATCCCATACCAACATCTGGGATATTACATCCCCTTTAAGAGTTGCTCAACCACATTTAAACAACAGTAGACATGGCTAGGAGACGATAGCATTTTATGAAGGTCCCATGCATGAAAGCAAGGGGTGACACCAAAGACATCCCTAACGTTTCTGGATGAAGAAAAAGTTCTGTGCTCACAATCCAGGGGCCTCTTTGAGTCATGGAGGGCCCACAGTAAGAAGGACTTCTTATACGAGTATTATAGAGAGTGACTGGCTAAGCTTCCTAAAATATCCATCTTTTTCCTAAGATTCACCCAACTGCTACAGATCAAGTGCCTAAGAACACATAAAAACAGAATCCACTTTAAAAGATTAAATATACCAAGGCGGGATGACAGCATTAGGGGTAGGGGAGCAGTGATGGAACTGTTCTGTATAAGTTTTACTGTTTGCAAATTATAAAATAGAACGCTCATCGAAGTATTCCAAGTTGCAAAGCAAACAAAACTAATTTTGTCCTAAGAGAGCTTCTGATTTATACCATTCAACACACTGATTACAGAGTGGAAGGAAGCACTTAACGAGAACCCAAGCACCGAACCAGTCTGGTGTCCTTTGGGGGGTTGACCCACATGCCGGAGGTACTGGGAAAGAACACGCTCATTTGGATGTCTCCAGGGGCACCGGTGGAGGTGGTGCTGATTGTCACACTTACGTGCACGGTGGAGGTCAGCCCAGAAATGGGGCTGGGGGAGAGAGGCCAGCTTCTCCTTCCCCCTCATGGCCCCGGAACAGACAGAAATATGCACAGGGACCAGAATATGCTGTGACTCGTGGAATGGCCTGGTGGCCTCTTGCCTTCTAAACTGCCTAGCCCATCTAAACTGAAAAGGGAAAAGAAATGAAAAAGAAAGAAACATACACTCGCCCCTTTTCTTCCTCTTGTTCCTCCTCCTGTAATCATAGTAGTTATTCATGATTGAGTTGCTAGGACCTTACCATGTACTTGCCTAGAAAAAGAAACAAAACTGAATTAACAAGCAAAACAGAGACAGACTCAGATGGAGAACAGATGACAGCTAGTGGGAGGGGGGATGGGAGGGGAGGGGATGGAGGGACTGAGCAAAAAGGAAAAGGACTCATGGCCATGGGCAACAGGGTGGTGACGGCTGGGGGAGGGGGTAGAAGGGGATAAATGGTAATGGGAAAGAAAATACAATAAAGATTAAGTCAAAAAAAGAAAAAGAAGAAACAATCTGTTTATGCATCCATATGAGCTTAGACCTTTATTTTCAATGTGAAATAATGCTCATTTTATACCTTTGTCTTATATTATGTCTCATCGGAGAAGAAAAAATAATAAAAAATAAAAATCAGTGTAAAAGTTTTCTAACTACTGTGTGAGTTCTAACAACACTGAAAGTGTCCGTTATGAACCCCACTCAGCCAGCCCGCCTAAGTTCTGTAGAATCCGGGGCAAATGAATTCCCATACACTCACTTCCTCATCTGTGAAATGGCTAATAATAGTACCAGCTCCTGTAGGGTTCCAAGAAGAAAAACATGAACTAGTATGTGCAGAGCCCTTAGAACAGTGTCTGGCACATAGAAAGTACAATTATTATATAAGCTGCATTATAGTCAAAAACATTTGAAGGCAACTTTTTTTTAATCCATATTCCTTAATGGAATATATATTGTTATTGTTTTCTGTGTGATTCTGAGAGCGAATGCACCTCTCGGTATCTCACTCTGCCCAGGGTGCACTTCACAGACGTGCAACCCATAGGGGCCCATAGGGGCCTCCATGCCCTTCTTGGTGGGCAGGGGGGTGGGGGGGGACTGAGCTGGATTGAATGGATTTAATGCTGTCCCTGTCTTGAAATTCTTAATACTTTCTGATCAAGAGGCTCTCTATTCTCATTTTGCAGTGGGCCTTGCAAATAATATCACCCATCTAAGCTTCCTCCTCCACAAAGGCCCTAAACTGGTGGTGGGAGGGTCTCTATTTTTTAGATTTTTATTTATTGATATTTATTGATTTTTAGAGAAAGAGAGAGAAACACAGATTTGTTATTCCACTTATCCATTCCTTAATTCTTAAATGTGCCCTGACCAGGGATGGAACCCACAATTTTGAACCCACAGTGTTGATGTAGCAAGATAATGCTCTAACCAACTGAGCTACATGGCCAGGGCTGCTCTCTCTTTCTTGCCTCAGACTTGTAAAGGGAGTGCATCTGTGAATCTCCATTTACAGAGAGAGAAGGAAAAAAGACTTCCTCTTTTGTGCAAACACAATTTACACGAAACAATGCTTAGGGGGCACCATGTCCCCTCAGGAGTTAAACCCTCAAGTCCAGATTTTCTCTTCTTCCCTTCAGATCTCTCTCTTCCTCAGAAGGCGGCAGCTAAGGAAGCAGTAGAGTCTTCCCTTCTAGCTGCCTGACCTCAGACAGGCAAGCCATTTAAGCTTCCTTTGCCTCACTTCCAAACTGTTTTCATATGAGGACATCGATAGTTTCCAGATACAGCGACAAGATGAGATCCAAAGATAAGGCATGTAAAAGCCTGCTACCATCTGGAAGGTGAGTGTGGGCAACACAGTATGAAATAGTTCCCCTGAGGAAGGGTCCCAGCGTAGCCGACTTCGCTTCCCTGGTGGAAAAACTGAGTGCCAAGCACAGTGAGTTACTTTATAAAAGTTTCAAAGGTTAAACACAGGTACACACATGAATTAAATCATTACTCATTGTATGTCTTCTTTGAGTTAGTCACAGAAAAAGCACCAAGAAGCACGATGGGAAACATGTGCCTTCCTCAAAGAGCTCACACTGCAGTAGAGTGATGATTAAGGGGTGAAGAACTACCCTACAGAATCATAGGTACTTCAGTTACGGAAAATGTAGAAAACCCAGAGGCATCACCAGTTCCCCCAGAGGGCCATGGAGAAGGCTTCAGAGCAAAAGGTAGCGGGAACTGATTATTTGAGAGAGAGGAGGGTATTTGAGTTAGAGCCCCAAAGGGGGTTGATCTACCCAGGGCATCTGTGGAAAAATGTAAGTGATTAAAAATATAAGGGATGAGCTCCATGGGACTAAAGGGAGAGGATGAGGCTGCAATGTCACCACTACAGTACGACTAAGGTGGTGAGTGTGGTGGGGACTTCATTCTGCAGGTGAGCCACTGGGGAACCTTACAGGTTTTTGAATACAGGGTACTATGACCACAATTGTTGAAGAAAATCGTTTTGGACAGAGTGTAGATTGTATTGGCAGGAAGAAATCAAGGAGGCAGGAGAACTGATGAATAAGGACATGATTCCCGAGTGTCCACCAGCTGTTGCATGAATAAACAAATGTGGTCCGCCTATGCACTGGAATATTATTCAGCCATGAAAAGGAAGGCAGTCCTGACACATGCTACTCTATGAATGAACCTCGAAAACGTCATGCTAAGGGAAAGAAGCCTCTCACAAAAGACTTCATATTGTGTGGCTACGTTGATGTGGAATGTCCACAATAGGCAAATCTATAGAGAAAGAAAGGAGATTATTGGTTGCCAGAGACTGAAGGAAGAGAGGGATGAGGAATGGCTAATAACGAATATAAGGTTTCTTTTTGGGGTGATGAAAATGTTCTGGAACTAGACAGTGGTGATGATGCGCATGTGTGTGAACATACTAAGAGCCACTGGACTTTTGTCTAGAAGAGATCTAAAGAACTGAACAGAAGGTAAACCAAAGAAAAGAAACAGTGTGTCTTCCAGAATATTTGGAAGATTCCTTTACAAGGAGATTCCTTTACAAGACATGGCAGTGAAAGAAAAATACTCAGAGCTTTCCTTGAGCCTTTGAACCAGAGGCAACAGCTGGGGGGGCGGGCACTGAACCCGAGGACAGACAAAGAGGACATCCTCTCGCGGACACACAGCCAGGCCTCAGGGGCGGCAGGGCAGGCCGCAGTGTTAGACCAGGTCGCAGGCAGCTACTACAGCACATGCAGGTGGCGGGCAGTAATGGTCAGTGACAAGCCATTTTCATAGGCCTTTATAAAGGCCATTCGTAGCAGGAATGTATGGTTTTCATTCTTACCTTCTTTCAGTTTTATTTCAAATGGAATTTGAGACCATTTATAAAATGGATATGCAAGGCTATAGGATAAAAATAGAGAATGTGGTTAAGACAGAGGGATGTTGGGATTGTTATAATAATGATGGTTAAATGAGGCTGGGAGAGGAGTCCTATACAGCAATGTACACCAAAAGACCTCTTGTATTTGGGGGGCCAGGTGGAAGGGGGCAAGGAATGAAGAAGTGCAAATTTGCAATCACAAAGCAGTCACAGGAATACAAAGACAGCATAGGGAATCGAGTCAGTAACATCGTAGTGACTGTGTGGGATGTCAGATGGGCACTGGAGCTATTGGGGGGTGACTCTGTAAGTGACATAAATGCTTAACCGTTGTGCTGTGCACCCGAAAGGAATAGAACATTGAATGTCCGTGGTAACTGGAAATTGTAAAAAAAAATGTTTGTAAGATCTCTTGCACTTTCTGAAAGTGGTGCACCTTGAGTTCGGGGGCTGTTTTGTCTTTAGAAGCAGGAACGTGAAGTACAATTATTAGAGAAGCTGACCGTTGGGGACAAGAGTACCAGAGTCACTGGTTAATGAAAAGTTTGAATTCAGCTCCTTCCTGGTAACTGAGGTATTGCTATATCAGGCTTTCCTGTTTTGCAGATGAGACTGCTGCTGCAAGTGAGTGTCCGCCTGTGTGTGAGCTCTGCGGCGAGCGGGGTCTGGGAGCGACAGGTCTGGGTGCCCTGCTGACAGGCCTGTGAGTTGCCTGATGTTGTCTGGTTCCAGCCGCTGTCCTCAGAGGGGACCTCCTGTAGCTCATTCAGAGCAGCAGTATTCAGCCACCTGACATGTGATGTTGGGCTCCAGTGCACCTCGTTAGCAAAGCCGGGCCTCTGGTTATGTCCGTGGATTCACAGAAGCGCCTTGCCTACCAGAGTCTGAGTACGAGCTCCCATCAGACCTAAGCAGGTGCCAAGTGTCTTAGCCCTTAGCTTTGCACCCATCCGCTATGCCCTAAAGGACATCAGCAGCTAAACTGACAGCTGCAGTAGAAGACAACAAAGCCAACTGGTGACTAAAACTACATTTAAAACCCCTTGCTGGTGTGGCTCCGTGGATTGAGTGCAGGCCTATGAAACAAAGGGTTGCTGGTTCAATTCACCATCAGGGCACATGCCTGGGTTGCGGGCCTGGTCCCCAGTAGGGGCCATGTGAGAGGCAACTGCACATTGAGGTTTCTCTCCCTCTCTTTCTCCTTCCCTTACCCCCTCTCTAAAAATAAATAAACAAAATATTTTTTAAAAACTACATGTTGCTTTTTTTAAAACGTTGGACAGTAATACTAAATAGGGAACAGGTAACCAAGGGTACCTGGGTACTTGTCTTCAAGCTCAAACACAAACAACTGCGCTGATTTCTCACATCCACCCACAGAACTAAAGATGATTATCAGTGAATGTGGGGTATTCTTGCTCGGAGTTTCTACTTTCTTTTTTCCAAGAAGCTTTCTTTTAATTGGACCATCCTCTAAATGTACGCAGTGCCGTTAGGTTCAGATGTTTCTCTGTTCAATAGCAGCAGTCCTTTTGTGTAGGTGCGAAATACTTTTTTAAATATTTGAAAAAAATAACTTGAATGAAATATTCAGAAGATTCTTCCCTGTTATCCCATCAACCATTTACATGTCCCCACAGAAATGCCGATATTTCAACATCCAAACCACGTCTCCCAGAACTCACATACAAAATACTTCCTTATCCGTAAGTTTTCATCGTTATCTTAGAAATAGGCCTGTAGCACCGTGTCTCTGGATCTCTAGACAGGGAGGTCACCTTTCATCTCTCAAGAAATGTGAGAGGCACTTCAGACAAAATTGGAACCCTCAAAATACAATGGGTTAAAATCTGGGTGCACCTTTTTAGGCAGCAGGAAATGCCAAGGTAAGTTCCCGATGACCAATTAGAATACAGAACACTTTTCACTGGAATGACGACATACGCTCCGTCTCAAAACACACAAAAAATGTAGCCTTAAAGTACAGAAGTGATGATTCTTTGCTTGGCCTCTAATTTCCTGTCATCAAAGCCAAGCATGAAGAGCATCATTAAAGCTTTTTTTTTCCTTCTGACCTACTTGAGAACACTCTGGCATGATCAGCTGTAAAACGTTTTGGAATCTGGCAGTGTTGGTGTTCACTAACAAGACACGAATGAACAAGTGCATGTGTGTGTCGGGGAGCATTGCAGAGATGCTGTGTTATTTTAGAAACTTCCACTCTAATAAGTGACGTGATTAAAGTTGGAGGCTTGGGACAGTTTTCCATAATATATTCTAAATTACTATTCAGAGCCTTTTTAACTTGAATGTGAACTAACAAAAATTAAATTTTACTTTTAAATACTACATGTTTCAGCATTGCATCTTGAATCCAGTAAACCTGGTATTGGGGGAAGAGTTCGGAGATGCTTTCTTTCCCTTTTCACACGTGGTGCTTTGATGTAGGAGCAGCCTTGCGTACGTTTGGGAAGTTGGGGTGGAGCTTTACAGTTAGAGGGTAGGATATCTTGTCATGACCGACTTAGGGGAAAACCAGGCCCAGGCATCAGAACACCTCGTTAGACTGGAGAATTGTAATAGTTTCTCTGGGTCTGTCCTCAGTCCAAAGCACCAATGATTGCTTTCACTTCTCTATAGCTCAGTTTCAGCATCTAAAGACAAGAACATTAAACTTGCCACACAAATGCCCCCCCCCCCAGTGTGTCAGGTAGGGGATTCAGTGCCCCTCTGGAGTTTCGACGGCAGCTCCATCCAACGGGAACGTTGGCCGTTGACGTGGTCAAAAGTTGAAGTCTGTCACCGTCGGTGCCACAGAATGATTTGTGTTCAGGAACTTCCTTGTTCTTAGCAAAAGAATGAGTAACTTTTTTCTATTTCTCTTTTATTAGAACAAGTAAATATTTACAAAGGAGATTCAAGTGTGGTATTCATTACAGTGTGAAGAGATATAGAGTGAAAATCAGTTATGGTAGGTGTTAAGTATCTCGGCAAATTTATTTTCAAAGTACTTTATAATTTAATCAAGGGCTATTTTTATGAACCTAACTCAAGTCAATGAGTCATACTGAACCTTTTAAAGGTTAGTTATTTTTGTTTGCTACTATTAAAAAGGAAAAGTATCTTGTGTTTTCGATGATAAAGATGAGCTTCATTTTAATACATAGTTGATGTCAGAGTGCTGTAGATTAACAAATGATATTAACTGCTATATTGTAGACATGTGTGTATGTATATATACACATAGATATACATGTGTATATATGATTTATCTTAATGTTTTTATGAGGGCTGTATAAGCTTTCAAACTAATTCGCATATATACTTCGTGTTTGCTGTACAATGACATTTCCGAAAGAATGTTTTTAAAGAAATCACTCAAATACCCTTTTGAAATGGCTAAGACCTTTAGTAATTTGTGTCCCATCTTAGCAGAAATTATGCCTTACTCACTTCTGTATTTCTAGTTAACTACCAGGATCCAGGCCACACATCTGACTGCCATAAACACCTGCTGAGTGAACACACAGGAGCACAGGGACATCGGCAAGTCACATTTAGATATCTGCTGTCTCCCTACTTAGCACGCAAATGTCAGACCTGTACAAATGAGCACCCATCTGATTTGGAAAACTTGGCCCTTAATGTACTCCCCTTAAGAACGATTTGTAGTTTATCTCATTGCTCTTACAGAAGATAAAACATCAGTGACCTTGGGCTTTCCTATCTTTTCCCTTCCCCACAGGTCTTCCACAGAGGCCATATCTGGAGAGAGGCCCCTCTGTCTACGCTGGCTTATTGCATCGACACAGGGGTCCTGGAGGTCTCCTACCAGCAACAAGTGCAAGAAGACCGTCAACAGTTCAGGGGAAGATGGGCCCAGCCTTCTGCAGAACAGGAACTACGTTCCCACTACCAGGGGTAAGACCGACGCCCTAAGAATGAGAATGGAATCTCGGAAACCATCTGAAAACAGAAGAAACATGAACAGCTTCGTACCGTGCCAGAACGGGCAGACCCTGCTGCTGGGGAGAGGGGATGTAAATCCTAATCTTATAAGCACCGCCCTGCTCATAAGAATCACGATTCAGAGCAATCACTAACAACCCAGCAATGCAGGTTGCACTGCTTGGGATTAAAACTGATTGCTTAACACTTCTCCAGATCTCTTTAGGAGTCGGGGCCTTTATGATTTACCAGGTCTCACTAATCAAGGAATACTCTAGAGATGCCTATTCTGGCAACAGCTGGATGAAAAGAATCAATAATGCAGGAAATGAAAGCTTGGAAAAATGTCAGGTTTTTACTCACTCCGATTTAAAAGAGCAGAATTACAGGAAAAATTACGTTTTCTGAATTACAGAAAGAGCAAAATTACGTTTCTGATTAAAAACATAGCCCTGGCCAATGTGACTCAGTTGGTTGAAGCATTGTCCTGTGAACCAAAAGGTCATGGGTTTGATTTCCAGTCAGGACACATGCCTAGGTTGCAGGTTTGGTCCCCAGGGTGAGCATGTACAAGAGGCAACCAATTGATGTTTCTCTCTCAAATAGATATTTTTCTTCTTCTCTCTCTCCTTCCCTCCCCCTCTCTCTAAAATCAGTAAGCATGTCCTCAGTTGAGAACACAAACAAACAAGTAAAACTGTAGGTCTGCCTCTGGGTCAATTTACCAACCTTGTAGCTTGCTGGGAGTTTCAGAGGTAAATTTGTAGTTACCTTAAATCAGGCGTATCAGACTCATGTTCACCGGGGGCCACATCAGCCTCACAGTTGCCTTCCAAGGGCCGAATGTAATTTCAACTCCTTAGCAGTTAAGGAGTAGTTACATTTATACAGTCCTAAAAAATTATTTCAGCCCTTGGAAGGCAGCTGCGAGGCTGATGTGGCCCCCAGTGAAGATGAGTTTGACAGCCCTGCTTAAATACTCAAACATCGTGCACTACCTTGATGCCACTTCTGACCTTGAGGGTCCACCTAAATTTATTTTTAATGAATATGATTCCACATACAATTCTAGAGATTGCATCTCAGACAATTCTAGAGTCCCCTCTGTTCCGCCTTTGCCTAAAGAGCAAAATACTCTCTGTGCGGTTCAGTAGGGGAGACATTTTGCTCCTCCCTTGGGATACCCATCTAATATAGAACTTACTGCTGGATTCTTCCTTAGTCTTTTATAACTTTGCCATGGCCTTGAGATGTGGAGAATCTTTGCTCCAGCTGTTTTTAATGGCTCCCCTGAAAGCCTTATGTGTGCTGGGACACTGAATACTACTGGCAGGTTAGTACTTCAGTCTCAATCAAGAAAAAGCAAGCATATTAAGTCTTAAATACTCTGTTTGTAAAAAGAGTATTTAAAACTAACACCCTAAGGCCCTGGCTGGTGTAGTTCAATGGATTGAGCACAGGCCTGCAAACCAAAGGATTGTAGTTCGATTCCCAGTCAGGGTACATGCCTGGGTTACAGGCCAGTTCCCAGCTAGGGGACACATGAGAGGCAACCATACATTGATATTTCTCTCCCTCTCTCCTTCCCTTCCCCTCTAAAGATAGAGAAATTTAAAAAAATATTTTAAAAAAGCAAGAAAAATATTTTTTAAAAAACTAACTAACACCCTGGGGAAACCAACAGAACTTTTGGTTGTCTGATTTCTTTCCACATACAGTTCAATGCACTGCTAATGATTTCCATTTGAAAAAGCAAATTCATTTAGAAAGGAAGATGTTTTGTAACCTTTTTAAGAAGACTGGCCGGGTTTTTTTTTTTTTTTAGCTAAAAGAGTTGGCAATTTATTTTCACATTTCACAATACAAACAAAAATGGCTTTTTATTTATTTATTTTATTTTATTTTATTTTTTGTATCACTACGCCCTTCCCAAACTGCTCTCTGTTTGAGAGGAAGAGGGAGTGAGCCTTCCTTGTCACGCTGTTAGAGACCCCCAGTCCCAGCACCGTGATCTCCTGGTCACGTAGAACAAGTAAGATAACACTGATAGGAGGAGGCTCCCCTCTCTCCTAATCTGCTTGGTTGAGTCATTCCTGGCCGAGTGGGTTACCACCATGGGGCGGGCATCATTGGCATGCAGCCCCCCACAGGTGGCCCCATTCCAGGAGCAGGTCCCACTGGCATCATCGCAGGAGGAAGAGGGCCCGTCATTGGCATCATGGGAGACTGCCCTCTATGGGGTGCTGGCATCATTCCAGGGCGAAGAGGGCCCTGAAGACTGGGGGAAGCAGGGATCCTTACCCCTGCAGGAGGAGGAGCAGAGGAGGGGGTCGGAGGTGTCTTTCCTGTTGAAAGGTTGCTGCTGTTTCTTCAATCAGGCTCCGAGCTTACACCTCCATCCACCTCTCATGGCCGTCTCTCACATCCTCTTCGCGTTTCCTGCTGCTGCAGTGTGTCAGTCTCACAGGTGGAGAGTCGCGGGGGAGGGATGCACCACAGTAGTCACATTAAAACTTGGGCATGTTGCTCTGCAGGCTGTTGGCCAGTCCGTTCCGCAAAACTTGACTTTCTCATGAATACCCCAGTTCTGTAGAAGTCCGGGTGACTCATCCTGAGAATTGCCAGTCATGCATTCTAAACATTTCACTTGAAGATACAAGTGCTGGACCACTGGTCCACCAGTGGGGGTTCACACACATGAGCCTCAGAGAACTCTTTTAGGAGAGGTAAGGAGTAAGAGAGCACCAATAATTTTGTGGGAATAACATAATTTTAAAACTATCTGCCCAAGAACCGTGTGCATGTTCACCCACATTGTCCATGTTCGCATCCCTTGCCACAGTAAATCTTGTTTCACTAAGAAGGAGCCTACCTTCTATTCTGCTGCATTGCTCCAAAGACTAAAGACCTCAATGAAAAGTATGGGTTTTGAGGCAGCTTTATTTAATGGTAATTTAATTTGCTCTAAACCTGCCACACTGCCTATATTTCAATTAAGACAAGTGTGACACAGGCATTAGCACCAGGGCATTTAGGTTGAAGTCAAGATAATCTGAGTTTGGGTACGTGGTAGAGTGGTAGGAGTGACTTTTACTATTTCATAACCTGTTTCCAAATAATGCATAATTCTGCATGCCAACATGGTGCTAGTTAACTCAGTAATTATTCTCTACACACACACACTTTTGGAACAGACCCTTGTGAACAAAAGCAAGGGAAGCTTCAAACTTTAAATACCTTTCCCAATGTTTTAAATGCAATCTAATAAAAGATATATTTTAAAGGGTTATGAAATATGACTTCTGTTCATGAACTCAAAAACTGTAAACCCTAATCTCTCTCCTTGCCTTTGAGCCAATTTCTTTATGTAGTTTGGTACATTAGATTATAAGCCAATTTAAAGGTTCCATGATAGGTGAATTATATCTCAATAAAGCTCTCATAAAAGAAATTGAAGTTTGAGATTTTAGCAACATAATTATGCTTTGAGGTAATTGTGTAAACTCTTAAGAAATCAAAAGAGCCTATTTTTAATTCTGTCTCACCAGTGGCTCACTCTATTTCCCTTCAAAAAGTACTAGTGCTTTATATTGACATTGCAATTTATAACTTTTCAAGATTTTTGACCAACGTAATCTCATTTGAAGCTTATAGCATTCCACATTGTGAGCAGGGTGGTATGTTGTAGAGGGACGTGGGCTCACAGTGGAAGTCATGAAGCTCAGACCAATATTGGGTTTCCGAACTCATGGTCCAGTGTTCTGTTCATTCCATCAGATAGATTCTGGACAATTAGATAAACCCTCCATGTGAAAGCTTACAAGTGTTTGGAGCCTGTGCCTTCATCCTTCTATGAAGAATGATGGCAAAATAAATAAACAGGACAGGCAGAATGCTAAGCACAAAATGTGTTAACACAATGTAATCGATTATGGAAAATGTCAGGCCAATAGGCAATTGTTGTTTTGTTTGTATTGAACCTTTGTTGTTGTTTTGTTTTTAGAGCAGTTTTACGTTCGTAGCAAAACTTCAGGGAAGGTGTAGAGATTTCCCATATATTTTCTAACTCTATATATGCATAAAGGCTATAGTTTTAACCCATTACTAAAATATAAACTTTAATAAGTAATTCGAGAATGTAACAATTGGGCTGTCATCCAACACTCCCATTAAATCATTGTGTTCTTTGAGACTTAGAACAATACCATGTGGTTCTCAAATTGGATTGCAGGGACACATGACTTCATTAAGACTCATTGAACTTAAAGTGGGCAAAATTTATAGCACATAAATTACATCTCAATAAAGCAGTTAAAGCTACAGACCCATGCTTATGGACTGAACATGTCCCCCACAAAAAAGTTCCTATGTCAGAATACTGACCCCCGTACTTCAGAATGAGCAGGTGCTTGGAGACAGGGTCTGGAAAGAGGTAACTAAGTAAACATGAAGTCATTCCTGTGGGCCCCGATCCAACAGCACTGGTGTTCTTTAGAGGGGAAGAGATTCAGACACAGACACACAGAAAGGGAAGACCGTGCAAGAAGACAGCCATTTACAACTCGACTGAGAGGCCTCAGGAGGACCCAACCTACACAGACTTCTAGCCTCCAGAATGGTGCAAAAATGCATTTTTATCGTTTAAGCCACCCCTAGCCTGTGCAGTTTGTTACAGGGGCCCTGGAAAATGAATACACCCCCCCCAAACACACACCCAAGTGTTATGTTACCTAACACTATGTACATTGAATACCTTTCCTGTGTTAGCTGCCTAGTAAGCTTTAAAATTTATGTTTATCCCTGTGAAAGCTACCTGTATTTCCAAGATCATAGCAACCATCAGCACACACTTCATAGGCCACTATCTTAATCATTAAAATTTCTCTGCTTAAATTTCAATTATTTATATGCTGTTGTTAATTATCATAGATTTTACTGATGAACTGCCAAAATTCACTCTATACCGTGAAGAAGCTCCCTAGCTTTCTGAGCTACGTAGCTCAGTCTACAGAAATAGAAACACACTCCGATCTGTGGTGAAGAAAGATTCTCCCACCGCACCCACAGTCACCAGCAGACACGGTGAACACGGGGAGCTAATACCTGGACAGAGTCTCCTTATTAAGCACTGAGTGTATGTAGGTAGTCACAGTGGAGGCTGCCCCAAAAAGCTGGGTCAAAGGGAAGCAATATGCACAATGAAATGCCTGCCATTGTGACCGTGCCAACGATGTGGAGAGCTGGTCTAATTAGAAAGCATAGAAATCAAGTGGATACAGCAAGTACTGTTTCTTAACAGTAAAATTTCCCTTGTTTCAATTCCCTTCTTAATTTCACTCCACAGTGACGTTTGGTACAATGAGATCCTGAATGACGGAAAAACACTGGGGTTAAGTATTGTTTTTAGTCAGGTGAGCAGCCATGAAGTTAAACGTTAGCAGGCAAAGAGACCTCGCGTTCTTTGCGGTTAGGGTCAGGTGTGGCTCTGGGTTCTGCTTGTAACATTTTGCAGGATCTTCTCTTACTTCCCTATGTTGACACACAAGGGACTCATTTCAGAGATAATGTTGGTCAGCTATTTCAGGGAACACACTTAAGAACATGGAATTCATCCCTGATATAAAATGAAAT
>PVKM010032134.1:0-16529 GCA_004027735.1 Carollia perspicillata
GTGTGTGCGCGTGCGCGCGTGTGTTGACCCTGGCCCCAAGGGGCTGTCACAGGCAGTCTCTGAAGCGGAGACAGACAATGAGGCCCTGATGCCCAGGTGATCGAGGGTGGGAGGGAGCACACAGGAGCCCTGCTGTAGCCACAAGTTACCTAAATGTATTTCCCAAGGGGGAGATAGCCTGAATGGAATGTATTTTTCAAACAGTGCAATTTGGGTACTGCCAAGTTCATATTCCCAGAAGGTAGGAGTCTGGAGTGGAAGTCTTATCCCCTCAATTCTTACCTAAGATGTTTCCTATTGGTGTGTAGTCCTGAGCAAGCTACTTAACCCCTCTGCGTCTTGCTTCCTGAAACAAGATGGGCGCACTCGTATTTCTCACGTTTTTTTGAGAGGCACAAAAATAACATCTTCATATTAGCCTTTAGCTGTGTGATATTGGGTACAGCTCTGAGTATTAAATTGCCCATTTGTAAAATGAAATAGTGATACTTGGAGGGTTATTGTGAGGGTTTGATTGGTAACAGAAACTGGCATAGGACAATGTTCAATAGGGTGCCGATTATCTTGACTATCTGGGAAATAATAACAACTTGTTTGTATTATTGACTTCTAATACTAGCCTAAAAGCAGTGTTAAGGATTTAAACTTGCTGAAAATCACAATGTATTCCAAAGTAAAATGGAAGAGCACTTTATACGATTTGCTGTGTGTTTTAAGTGATCAATCGGCCATTGACATAGCTAACTCAAAGGTGACTTTGTATACACGAGTAAGCAGCAGGAAAAAAGTATGCAATTATAGGATCGCATCCGGCAACATAATCAACTGGTGCCATGTGGGCACCACCCAGGTAGAGTGGACACCGATCACAGAGCTGGAGCGGGAGCTCGGAGATCCCCTACTGTGTGTCACCCCAGACTTAACCTTTGAACTACTGAACTACAGGGAGTTTGGAGGGGCTGGGGGCAGTAACTATTTACTAACTCGAGTGGAAATATTTTGGTGCTTCATAGAGTGGAGGGCTGAACCAGTGCAGAGTATTGATGCTTATCTTAAAGCTCCACAATAATCTCATGCAAACAAATAAATAAAACTATCATTAAACCACCTGTTTTCCCCAAAACATGAACTCTCAACCCATTGTAATATTGTTCAGCAAGTTTCCGAATGGGTTTTCAAGTAACTGAACCTTATTTTTTAGGTAAGACAGCAGAATGGGGTCAAAACAAGGAAACCTTCTCAGCTGGGACTCCAGCTAAGAATAGGCATGAAACAGGTGGCTTGTGCTGAAAATGTACCCTACTCTTGACATGTTTTCATTAATGAGACATCAGTTTTTATAAGTTGTGCTGTGGAGTCTGGGTCTATCAATCATTCTGCTTCAGAGGGATTTATTTTGTCACTTATGGTGAGGACCTGGGAATTGGTTCAGGATATAGGGGTACAAAAATCACTACTTTGAGGGCTGGTTTACTTTGGAAAGGTCAGACTTGCTGGAGCACTACATTAGGGCATATGGACATCCATGATGGACTCCTGGAGTTAGCTCCTATCTAGGAGTTAGGGGAAAGGATTCCCAAGAAGCAGGAGGCACCATGCCGTTTCCCTGGTGGCTGAACCTTTCCACACATACCATGCTTGGGCATGTGTAGCATCAGATGCTAAAATGGACTCCAGCATGAAACAGAGACTGGTCAAGTGGGACCGCACTGTCTGCAAACACAGAAGAAAGAATGGAATTGAAAGGTAGCTAAGTGTCATTTTCTGCTAATTGCGAAGGCAATTATCAACTCACCTATGACATTTTGTGGCCAGAAACTTGGATTTGGAGAAAGGTCATGCTGGGTGAGGCAGAAGACAGAGTCACATAGAGTTCTAGGCTTGTTTCAATAGAGAATATTTTGGAAGATAGTTAATAGCTGACACATCAACATTAATTTCTGAACCAATGAGATTCTATTTGGAGGGCAGGCTTGCATGAGGAAACCTTCCTCAGCAAGAGACAACTGCAAGGATTATAGCTCAAGGCATAAAGCTTCCGGCTGAAGTCATTAGTAAATACAGATGCTAGCTCAGTTTTACAACTGAATTGTCGTTAATACTGTTTTTCACTTTTAATCTTTTTCTTTATCCAGAATTCCTAAAGTACAGGATATTCTAGTTAACAGAACTTTTAAGGAATTGCCTTTAGTACCATACAGAAAGCAAAAATAACTAAAAATTAAAATATAATAAAATACAATAGTCCCCCCTGCTTACCCACGGAGGAATAGGTTTCAAGACTCCCAGCGGATGCCTGAAACTGAGGATAGTACCAAACCCTATATATACTATGTATTTCCTATACACACATACCTATGATAAAGTTTGATTTATAAATTAAGCACAATAAGAGATTAACAATAACTAATAATAAAATAGAACAATTATAACAATACTGTATGAAAAGTTATGTGAATGTGGTCTCTTTCTGATAACTAAGATAACTACTAAGTGACTAATGGGCGGGTAGCATACACAGCGTGGGTACACGGACAAAGGAGATTTCCATCTCAGGTGGGATGGAGAGGTATGGCAAGAGGCATTACCATTCTACTCAGCATGGTGTGCAGTTTGAAACTTTTAATTGTTTATTTCTGAAATTTTCCATTTAATATTTTTGGACCATGGTTGACTGCATGTAGCAAATATCTACATATTTGAAACCATAGAAAGCAAAACTGTGGGTAGGTAGGGGGAACTCCCATATACTGAACAGTCCATAGTTGTTTTGTGATTTAAGAAGCACTTGAGGAACTCATATTGCCTAAAGCTCATCAAGGGTATCAATCCAGGGTGATATCAAATATTGGTCTTAATCTGATGCCAGTATAGGACTATACTTGAGGAATTGAATTAATTTAAAAATAGTTTTAGCTAGAATTTTGTTTCAGTTTTCTCAAACCTACAATGCAAACTCTGTGTAAAAATAATTGAATTATATATGCATATATACATTGTACATTTATATAGACATATCTAGCATTTCAACATTTATAATAAATGAAAAGTTAATTTTATTTTTTCCAGAATTTTTAGTTGTGAGTTTGTTTAACCTAAAAATGGCTTTGAACGTGATTTAAGAGATAATATTTTCTAATTTCTTTTACCAGAGTAATTTAAAAAAACAGGAAAGGAATGTGTCTCATCAGAGCTCAGAGTATAGTAAGCTGAGTCCTAAACTTCCATTTAGTGTGAATTTGTTTGCTTCAAAGAACTCTGTATCCAAATAATTTAAATAGTTATTTTTTAAGTGGAGGTATAATTTACATCCAGAATTGTGTAGATCATTACACAATTGTGTAATCATTTGTGTAGATCATTAGTATTACAGTTTGGTGAATTTGGACATTTTTCTACATCTTTGTAATTACCTCTTTAATCAACATATAGACTTTACCACTCAAGACATTTCCCTTATATGCTTTGCCAGTCAACCTCTGCCAATTTCTCTACCCCAAGGCAAATGCTACTTTGATTCCTATTAATTTAGATTAGTTTTCTGTATCCTGGTGCTGTGTATCTAGTAGATTAAAGAAGGCCACATTCTTTAGTACTCTTTGCATCAGTGATGCATGTCCCCTAACTTTAAAGACAGGAGGATTCTGTAAGAGCTTAACTAGTAGAATATGGTGGAAGTTGTGCTGTGTCATACTTTAAGAGACTCAGAGCTTCAACTTCCTGAATCTGAGGATAACTCAGAATATATTCTGAGAAGCCAGCTGCCATACTGTGAGGAAGTCCAACTAGCCCATAGAGAGATCCATGTGGAAAGAAATGGAGGCCAACAGCCAACAGCCCTGGCTGAGTTTCCAGTCAACATCCAACACCAATTTACTGGCCCCATAAGGAGCTATCTTGCAAGTGAGCTGACATTCCCTTTGAGCTTCCCCGCTGACAAGACGTGTGGGGCCAAGACATGCCATCCCTGCTGATCTTTGCCCAGATTGCAGATTTGTATAAAAAATACCTATTTTTTTCTTTAAACCATTAAGTTTGGGGATGATCTGTTATACTAGATAACTAGAACAGTTATATAAATCGAATCCTACCATATGTACTTCTAAAATCTGACTTAACTGTTTTTTAGATGTATTCATGTCATTTCATGTATTCATAGCTTATTCCTTTTTATTGGTGAGTAGAATTCCATTAAATGAATATGCCACAGTTTGTTTATCCTTTCTGATGTTGAAGGATATTTCAATTGTTTCTAGTTTTTGCCTATTATAAATAATGTCTGATGGGCTGTGAATAATCATGTGCATGTTTTGTGTGGACATATGTTTTCATATCTCTTGGGTGAGTGCCCAGGAGTGGGAATTTGGGGTCATATGGCAATCATGTGTTTAACCGTATAAGAAACTGCCATATCTTTTCCCAAAGACAATACACAATTGTATAGTTAATTCTACCAGCAATGTGAGAGTTCTTGTTTCTCTACATCCTTTGCTATTGTCAGTCTTTAAAATTCAACCATTCTGTGGGTGTATAATAATATTATTGTTCTTCTAGTTTGTATTTTTATGATGTATTTTTATGGTCATTCACTTATAGTTTTCCCCTGATTACTCTTCCCCTGCCCTATCCAACCCCCACCTTCCACTTTCAATCTTTCCCCCATCTCCCATTGTCCCTGTCCATGGGTCCTTTATACATGTTCCTTGACTTGACCCTTCCCCTTATTTCCCCTGTTATCTCCCTCCTCCCTCCCCTCTGACCACTGTCAGTTTGCTCTTTATTTCAATGTCTTTGGTTATACTTTGCTCACTTATTTGTTTTGTTGATTGTGTTCCACTTATAGGTGAGGCTGTATGGTATTTGTCTTTCACTTACTGGCTTACTTCACTTAGTGTAATGCTCTCCAGATCCATCCATGCTGTCTCAAGGGACAGGAGTCGTTCTTTCTTTCTGCTGTGTAGTATTCCATGTAAATGTGCCATAGTTCTTGGGTCCACTCATTTACTGATGGGCACTTGGGTTGCTTCCAGCCCTTGGCTATTGTAAATCATGCTTCTATGAACATAGGGGTGCATAGGTTCTTTTGAGTTGTTGATTCAGGATTCTTAGGGTATAATCACAGCAGTGGAATCACAGGATCTATGGAATCCAAGCTGTGAGAAGTGAGAATATAAAAAGAATAAAATAATTTTTAAAATTGTGACAATGGACTCTTTTTTTGTTCATTTGACATTTTTTGGAGTTGGACACTGAAACACATGATCTGGAAATATAGAAATTGGTAGAGATTAAGCCATTTGAATGAATATTTTGGATGTAATGCAGTGAGTAGTTGTTAATGAAAATTTCAAAGATATAACCTGAGATTGGATTGCTAATGTAGAAAGGAAAAATAAATACTTAGAAATAAGGAAGTCAGTGAATGGGAGGCCACAGTGTTGAATGGATATCAACATGAGTATTGATCTTATTAAGAATAATAACAGACATAATGGTGGCCTGGATAACAAATGAGAGAGAAAAATCCAAAGGTTAATGGTGACTGTAGTTTCACCATGTATACAGTGGTATACATTGTATACCATCTATACAAATGGTACCCCTGGGTAAAGTCTGATGGGCTGTGCTTCAAAGATCTGGGGTTTTTATGGAAGGAGGGGAAGAAAACAAACTTATCTAGAAGCGGCAATGAGAATTAGAGGCACCAATTTTCTCTCCAGGCCTGTAATGCTATTTGAGATATGAGGAAGAAAAAAAAAAGCAGCCACTTAGGGCTACAGAGGAAGCGGCATGTTCAGGGATTAGCTAAATTTCAGTCAGATGAAAAAGTTGAAATGAATATTTAGAGAAGCATTAGAAGATCTAGAGAAGAGTTAGAAGAATGAATTTCAGAGAGTACACTGTAAAGTTGGAAGGACAAAGAAGATTTCGGGTTGGGGAATGGATAAAGCTGTATTAAGGGGTAAGTGTGGGTGATGAAGGATGACATGAGAATTCTGGACTTCCAGTGGTGCCTGAAGTAAACAGAGTTGTGAGGCATGATGGGTTTCCTTTAATGCTCTTTAAAGAGAAAGTGTGTCTAACTATAGTTTCCTTCTCAGGATTAGTTTTAGGCCATTTGTGCTGGCGAGACATGTAGTGTTGAAGTCAGGAGAGGCACAGACTGAGAGGGAACATGTGGAGATCTGCAGGCCTTTCTTATATTTATGACATGCACGATGAACGAGGCAAAATTGTGTGGACCTCACACACTTGTTGGTGAAAATAAAAAAGAAATAAAATCATAAGCATGCATGAACTTGAAGCAAATTATGATACATTCTTTGTCAATTTGTTTAGATGTATTTGTCTTCCTTTTTATATTCCACATACTTAAACGACCAAAGAAAATGGCACAAAAATTAGGATAGTAATCCTATAAATATGAAGACTGACACTAATCTCATATATATAAATATAGATATAATAATACATTATATATATTATTAAATCATGCTGTGTTTTCACATAGACCAACCCTATTTTTTGCATTATGATTTTCACATCAAATGAAAAAATAAATTTCCCAGAAAGACTTAAAAAATATATTCTATGTGCTTATGTTTGTTTAAAGGTTTATAATCTGTTTCTTAAAATGTTTGAAGAGTAATGTTAATCCAAGAAACACTTTTTAAATCCATATTTACTCTCTTATTTTCCTTTGTCCACTTGAGAGATTCAACAGTAAAAAGAGGGAAAATGTCTATGTTGAAGACAGAAAAAAGGCCAAATTTATTATTGATGTTCTGTCCTGGGCCAGAAAATGGATGTGTAAGACACATGACAGAAAGTTTCACATATAATCATATCCTGGAAAGCAGTCATCTCCCTGTGTGGTTCTCTCCCGCTTCCTCACGTAATGGGAGAGCCCTTCTTATAGGTTATGCCACTACCTTTCCACAGCTGCACGGCAAATTTAATTCTTTGCTTAAAGCTCCTTTCTCTCTGCTCAGCAGCTCCTCTCTACCTGACACCCAGATGTATCAACTTAAATGTTTTTTTCTCTTTGCAAGTTAAACATGGAAAAGACAAAAATAGAAGAACTCATTTGTCGATGTAAGAAAAACATGTCAGGGAGAGAGAATGAAGTTACGTTATAAGGGCAAGCACTGTGTTGATATTTAAACAAGTTGACCCAAGATCATCCTTCATTAAATAGCTGTAATGTAGGTCACAGTTTAGATCATGCAAATATTATAAAATACTTATTTGACTTACAAATTTATTAATAATGAGTAATAATATTAGTAATAAACTTGAACTAGACTCAGCTGCTGCATTTGGCAATATAATGCTAATAAAATCCATGTTCAGATAAATAGAAAAAAAAAACAATAAAAACAATTTGCCAAAGGGCCCATTTTCCATTTGCTATGACAGTGTTCTTAATTTGTTTTCTATGCCTTGAATCATTTTCTCATTTATTGCAACTTTCTGGTTCTGGAAGTAAACAAGGTTGCATGTAAAATTGTAATTAAACTTTTCCTCAAGTTCAATCACCAAAATGCTGGTTTTAGAGGCAAAAGCAAATGTTTAGTGGTATAGCAAGTGGGAATTTCCTTAATTTATTCAGAAGAATGCAATAAACCTGACCTGGAAAATCTGAAATGGGAAAAAGAAGTGTATCCTTACTGAAGTGTGAGTAGAGTAGAGAATACAGTTTCTTGCTAGTGGTGTCTGAGGTAATTTTTTGAGATATTAATTTGTTATTTTTTTCTTCTGCATGTTTTTCTTCTTCTCTTGCTCAATTCCTAAAAAGTAGCAGAGCCTTTGTGCTCCCTTGCCTCTAGGAAGATTGTGTCACGGGGTGGAAGAAGAATTGCTTGTAGGCTACAAAGCATAATACAGAGATGAAAAACGGATATGGAGCTGGCCTGGCCAAGGGGAATCTCAGTGACAACCATCGCAGCTGCAAGAGTGGAGGGGCCTTCCAAATGTTTTTGTTCTTGATCCGACTCTCTCTAGGACCTTTGCAGGGCATATGACATAGGGTAATCCTCCAAATATTTGAGCTTGAATTTCCTACCAGTTCGGTAGGGTGGAACTTGTACATGGAATCGATTTTGTTTGTTTCCTGCTGTTATTGTTGTAATTATTATCATTTATTTTTTTACCTTAATACATCATAATCTTTAGTTCTTGATATATTGTCATCATTGCTTATTCATGACTACCATTTATTTTATTTATTTACTTTTGTAATTTATTAACAATATGATGAACTTATAATATGAATCCATTGCCCAATTCAAGAACTGGAATCTAAATATGCTCTTTCTCTATACCATTATTTTGTCTACCTTAGAGTAACCATTATTTTGGATTTTATGTTATTCTTATCTTGCCTTAAAGAGAAACCATTACATGTTTATATTGTCCTAAAAATATTTTTAGTTTTGCTTCTTTTTGAATTTTATAAAAAGTGTATCATATGTATCTTAGGGGCCTGCTTCTTCTACTCATCATTATCATAATAGAATTCATCCATGTGTTACATGTAGCTTGAGTCATTAATTTCCTTGATATTTAATATTCCTGTGATTATGCTACAATTTATTCAAGCTCTTATCAGTGGGCATCTGGATTGTTTCCAGATTTGTACTATCATTAAATATGCTGCTAAGTGTTTTCCAATACACATTTGCTTAATTTCTCTTGGGTATATACCTAGAGCGGAATTGCTTGTTTACTGATTGTACAAATATCCAAGATAATTCCAAATTGTTTTCCATAGTGATTATCCCTAGTTACACCCCATCAGCAGTGTGTGAGACACCCTTGATTTACAATATCTGTAATATTTGGCATTACCAGCTTTTTTATTTTTGTTCATTAAATGAATATAAAATAACTTTCCTGTTATTTTTTTCATGCTTCCCTGATGACTACTTAGATTGAACTTTACTTCATATGCTTTCTAGTAATACACATTTTCTGTCCTGTAAAATGCCTATTCAGGTCTTTTGCCCAATTTTCTTTCTTTTAGTATATTTTTTATTGACTTGTAGTTCTTTACTTAAAAATAATTTCAATTTTTTAATCTTTTCTCTTAAGCATTTCTGTGATAGTTTAAGAAATCATTTTCTACCATAAAGTCAAAAAGATATTCATCAATATTTTCCTTTTAAAATTTGAAACTTTTTATTTCAGTAACACATCAATACTCCTATCCGGTATTGTAAAGGAGTGTCTAGCTAGTCTTATACACAAAGAAATGAATTAAAAGTTGTAAGAATAGGAAAGAAAACCCCCATAATTTTCAGAAAATATGAGTGTCTACTTGAAATCCTCCAATGCTATATAAACATATTATAATTACAGAGGAGTTGAGCTAGGAAGCTGAACTGAGTATAAGATCAATACAAAAAGTTGATTACACTTCTATAAACCAGAAACAAACAATTGGAAGAATAACCGCTCTGAAAGGCAACATTTAAAAACATAAAGTACAGTGTTTAGGAATAAATCTAACAATATTGCAAAGCTTGTTTTAAAGCATATTTGAAAAGACTGTAAGTAGAGAAGGACCCCATATTCCTCCATGTGTCATAAAGACCTTAACTCTGCGCAAATCCACACATTTAATGCAAATCCACTCAAAATCCCCAACAGTGTCTTTGCACAACTTAATAAAGATTCAAAAATAGCAAGAATGCTTCTTTAAAAAATGAAAACACGAAGGAGTTGCTCCTCCAGATATTCCGGCTTATGGAGCTATATTAATTAAGATGTATTATTCACACAGGAGAGATAAATTGATGCATGAAATAGCATATGAGTTCTACAAAGGCCCGTGCATACATAGGACTTTGATATTTGATAGAGGTGGCATGGAAAATCGCTTGGCAAGGAGTGAAAAAGTTGGTTATCTAAATGGAAAAAGCGTGAAAATTAATCTCTACCTCACATCATACATGAAACAACTCTCTTTGAGTTAAGAATTTAAATACCATAGAGAAAACTTTAAAACCTCAGTAGAGTTCATTTGTTTTAGAGAGAGTGAAATAATGTGACATTTCTGCATACTAAAATTGCAGTTTACATATTCATGCCTGGTTTATTTTAAATATTGTGTCTATAGAACACAGATTGTAGAGAATCCCTTGAACAAAAAATTCTCAAGTTTCTATTTTTTAGTAAAGTGATGCTCACTTTTTATTGTTGTACCTTTTCAATACTTTTGATAATCCTAAATTAGTTACTAATGCCCTTAACCCTTGCAAATTTTTGTGAATAAATGGAAATATATCTATGAGCATGATGAAAGGATGTTGCAGCAGAACTTAGGAAAGCAAGAGGCAGCAAATATTAAAAACGTTGAATTCTGAATGGAGATATATACATATGTATATATATATATATAT
This sequence comes from Carollia perspicillata, assembly GCA_004027735.1. Taxonomy (NCBI): domain Eukaryota; kingdom Metazoa; phylum Chordata; class Mammalia; order Chiroptera; family Phyllostomidae; genus Carollia; species Carollia perspicillata. Next base: position 10,404 of record PVKM010032134.1, read on the forward strand.
ACATATATATATGTATTCTATATATATATATAGAATTCTATATATATATATATAGAATATACATAGTTATTATGTGCGCTAGATAATATTAGTTTACTCCCTCATGGAAAATAGACACATAGATCAATGGAACAAAATAGAGAGCCCAAAAATAAACCCATGCTTATATGGTCAATCAATCTATGACAAAAGAGGCAAAAATATACAATGGGGAAAAGACAGCTTCTTCAATAAATGGTGTTGGGAAAATTGGACAGATACTTGCAAAAATAGAAAGAAACTAGACCACTTTTTTATATCATATACAAACAAATAAAAAGATGTAAATGTAAGACCTGAAAGCATAAAACTTTTAGAAGCAAACATTAAGCAGTAAACTCTTTGACATTGCTCTTAACAATATTTTTTGGTATGTCTCCTCAGGCAAGGGAAACAAAAGAAGAAATAAATAAATAGAACTGTATCAAACTAAAAAGTTTTGTGCAGTGAAGAAAATGATCAGCAACATGGAAAGATAACCTATGAGTGGAGAAGTGCACCAGTAATACATCTAATAAGGAGTTATCTATTTCATTAACTTGTCTTTCTCCATTTTGGACACTATAAAATTAAAGGCTTAATTGTTCAGACTCCCATTGAATTAGAGGAGGCGTTGTGATTCAGTTCTGGCCAGTGAAGTCTGCTGGTGCTGTCTCTTCTGTTTCTGCCTTTCTGCTGCTTGGACATAGAAGCCATTCCAGAACCGTAGCAGCTATCACTACAAAGGACAGAGCGGAAAAGCAAAGATCCTGCTTTCCTGATGGCAACTTTGAGCCCCTATTCACTTCCTAGACCTACCTACCCATATGTAGCTTTTTACTGCATAAGCCAAGTAGACCTTTTCCTATGAGATCACCATTTTCGGGGCGGGGAGGGGGCAGCTTTCTCATACTCGCTACTGACTGCAATCTTATTCAGCACTCTACAAATAATCCTTACTGATTCACATGTGTGTACCGGAACACAGTGATCATCATTTATTTATATGAATGTATGCAACTCCAGTACACAGTTCAGTCCTCACTTAATGTCATTCATAGGCTCTTGAAAACTGTGGCGTGAGGGGAAACAACATGTAATGAAACCAGTTTTGCCATAGACTAATTGACCTAAACAAGAGTTAAGTTCCTATGACAGATTCCTAGTCAAATAAATATCACCAAAATTCTAAATAAAGACCAGAAACACTTCTAATAGTAACCATTGAAATAAATAATAAAAACAGTAAAATGATTATTTCCCACCCCACTTATCCCAGTAAAGGGTCGTGGGTGGCTGGAGCCTATTATGGCAGCTCAGGGTGCCAGGAGGGGACCAACCCTGGACAGGGTGCCCTTCCATCGCAGGGCCACTCACACATACCCACACTCAAACTGGGGCAACGTGGACACACCACTTCACCTCACATGCACATCTCTGGGTGTGGGAGGAAACCAGAGTAGAGGAAACCCACCCAGGCGTGGAGAGGTTGGGCAAACTCTGCAGGGACAGTGGCCCCTGCCGGGAACTGATTTTTTTTTCTCATCAAAGTTATAATAAAATTATATTATTCAAGGACCTGTTTTATCTCTCTCAGAATTTAACAATTCTGGTAGACAAAGATTAAATAGTAAAGACAGGGGAATTGAATCACATAATTAATACACTTAATTTTACAGGTATGAAAAGCCTTTATATTCCTCAAGAAAAGAATAAAATTTGTACATTCTGGAAACTTCACAGAAGCTTGTCATGAATTTGACCACAGAAAATGTTAATTTTTTAATGGTTTTCTCAGCTTTTTATGGATCACATATTCTGGTTACATATCTATCATATTTGAAACAAATAGTAAAGAGATAAATAGAAATCCTGATCTCTTAGAAGTGTATTTCTAGAAATATTACATTGGATCAATGAAGAAATGAAAAAGGAAATTACATATTACTCAGGAAGCAACATAAATAAAACTATTTCATCCTCCTATCTACAAAACACAGCAAAAGCTATACCAACTAGAAAATCAATAGTCTTAAATGCTCCTGATGTTGACAAAAAATAGAAAATAAAGGAATTAAGAATCATCTAAAGAAATTAGAAAAGGAATACCAAAAGAAAATAGAAGAAAATTTAACAGATGAACTGCATTTAATTAAGTAAAAAATAAACTTTATAGTCAAAGGAAAAAAATAAGTCTAAAAGGTGGTTTTTAGAAAAGACCAGTAAAACAGATAAACCTGATTTAAAAAAGAGAGAGGATGAGTATGTATAAGACTAGAAATGAGAAAGCAGACATAAGTACAGATATAAGAAGAGATTATAAAGAATTATAGAAAACCACATATATATTTTGATAACAAATTATATCAAATATAATATAATTTGGGGGTGATGGGTAATTTTCTAGTAAAAGACAAAATACCAAATTTGCCCTAAGAAAAGTATATTTCAGGTTATTAAATTATCTCTAACCATGGAAGGAGCTAGAAATCCTCTTAATTTATTTTATAAATCTCTCAAACTTTATAACAAAAACATTACCAGTATAATATTCAAAACAAAACTCTTTTATTAATATATACAAACATTCTAAATAAAATACTGGCAAATAGAATATATCAAAATAATAATACACTGTTTCTAAGCAGTAACTCAGAAATTCAAAGGTGATTTTATAACCCATTATGACATCAGTAAATTTAAGAAGAAAAAGATCATATGATTATGCAAAAAAACACTAAAAATATTTCATAAAAAACTTTTTGCTAATAAAAACTCAGTAAAACTGGAAAATAAGCTATGTAAAAGTACTGTCATGTTTTACTGTATACCTACAGGAAATACCATTATAAACAGCAAAATAATAATAGCTAAACACTTTTATGGTGCTTACTATGTGCAGAACCTGTTCTAGGCATTAATATATAACGATTCTCAGAAAAATCATATGTGATAGATATTATTATAGCCCCCATGTTAAAGATGGGGAAACTGTGGAATAGAAAGTTTAAATAACTTTCCAACACACAAGTAGCAAGTTATGCAGTTGGGCTCTTAGCAATGTGCTCTGTAGTCTTATAACCAACCTGTTATCATTGCTACTATTCACTGTTACTGCCATACTATTTTCTGGAGTAGCTAGCAACTGTAAACAATAAGAAAAGTGAAAGAAACATTAATGTTGGAAAAGAAGGGATAAACGAACACTTCACAGATTGTATTCTTGAAAACTAAAGAACATCTAATAAAATACCACTAAAATCAATAAGGAAATTTGATAAGGTAGCTGGGCAAAGGTAAACAAATTGCTTTTTTCTACTCTTGCAATAAAGACCTAGAAATGGAAGTAGGGGTAAATGTTTTATTCACAACAGTCACACACATACACCCATGAAAAATAGTTTTAAAAACGTCTGTAGTACGCAAAGTAATCTACAGATACATTGTAGTTCCTATCAAGATACTCATGGCATATTTCATAGAACTAGAACAAACATTTCAAAAACTTATATGAAACTACAAAAGGCCCCAAATAGCCATAGCAGTTTTGAGAAAGAAGAACAAAGTTGGAGGAATCATGTTACCTGATATCAAACTATACTATAAGTCCAGAGTTATCAAAACAGCATGGTAGTGCCATAAAAACAGACTTCTAGATCAATGGAGCAGAGTAGAGAGCCCAGAAACAAACCCATGTCTTTATAGTCATTTAATGTTGACAAAGGAGATAAAACATACAATGGAATAAGATAGTTTATTCAATAAATGGTGTTGGGAAAATGGACAGATATGTGCAAAAAAAATGAAACTAGACTACCTGCTTATACCACACACAGAATAAATTCCAAATGGATTAAAGACGTAAATTTTAGACTCAAAACCATAAAAATCCTAGAAGAAAACATAGGCAGCAAAATCTTGGATGTTTCTCCTAGCATTATTTATTCTGATAGGTGTCCTCCGGCAAGGGAGACAAAAGAAAAAATAAACAAATGGGACTACATCAAACTGGAAAGTTTTTGCACAGCAAAGAAAACCATCAACCAAATGAAAAGACAGCCCACTGAATGAGAGATCATATTTGCCAGTGATACACTGATAAGGGGTTAATATTAAAAATTTATAAAGAACTTATAAAATTCAACACCAAAACAACAATCCAATTAAAAAAATGGGCAAAGACCTGAATAGACACTTCTCTAAAGAGGACATACAGATGGCCAATAGACATATGAAAAGATACTCAACATCACTAGCTATCAGAGAGATGCAAATTAAAAGCACAATGAGATACCACCTCACACCTGTCAGAATGGCCATCGTAAACAAATCAACAAACAACAAGTGTTGGAGAGGATGCGGAGAAAAGGGAACCTTTATGCACTATTGGTGAGAATGAAGATTGGTGCAGCCACTGTGGAAAGCAGCATGTAGTTACTTCAAAAAATTAAAAATGGAACTGCCTTATGACCGAGTGATTCCACTTATGGGAATTTATCTGAAGAAACAGGAAACATTAACTCAGAAGAATATATACACCCTACATTCATTACAGCATTATTGACAACAACCAAAAGTTGGAAGCAGCCCAGGTGTCCATCAGTAGATAAGTGGATAAAAATAGCTATGGTATATGTACACAATGCAATACCACTTGGCTATAAAAAGAAGGACCTCTTACCGTTTGTGACAGCATGGATGGACCTGGAGAACATTGTGCTAAGTGAAATAAGCCTGTCAGAGAAAGACAAATACCATATGATTTCACTCATACCGTATGATATCAATAAACAAACTGAACTAACAAACAAAATAGAGACAGACTCATAGATAGAGAGCAGGCCTGACAGCAGCCAAATGGGAGGTGGATTGGGGGACTGGGCAAGGGGGTGGAGGGATTGGGTAAAAAGGAAAAAGAGAAAAAAACTCATGGCCTCAGACAACAGTGTGGTGATTGTCGGGAGGGGGAAGGTGGAGGACGGTATGAGGTGGATAAATGGTGATGGGGGTCTCGGGGTGGTGAGCACACAATGCAGTGCACAGATGATGTGTTATGGGACTGTGCACCTGAAACCTGTATAATCGTGTTAACCAGTGTCACCCCAATAAATTCAATAACAAGGAAAAAATTTTTAAATAAAAAAATTAAAAACTGACAAAAAGTTGATAAAAACATAAGACATAAACTATAGCCTTATTAAAAGACACACAAAAAAGACTTGAACAAATGGAAAAACATCTCAAATGGAAAGACTGGTTATTATTTAACATCTCAATTTTCTAAAATTAATATTATTTTAAATAAAATTTTGAGGACATTAGATAAAATTAACTTGATGTGCAGATAAATGAATAGATGCCTCAAAGTAGACAAAAAACATGGAATGGATGAGAAGCAATGGGAAATTTCTTTACCAGCTATTCAAAATAATAAATATGCACTTAGAGAAAGACAAAGAGTTTGTAATCTCAGGGTATATGAGAAGTTTATATTCTGTGGGTGCAAGTTCAATTTAGTGGAGAAAGGATGGATTAAGTGGTAATGACACAATTTCCTATTTAACAGAATGGAAAATAGGATTTTCTTTAATTCGTCAGGCTTTTCAAGTGGCAGACTGAATAGCCAAGCCTTTGGCAATAGACCAAGAGTTAGTAAAAATATAACAAAGTCCATCAAAAGAGATGTTGGCACAAATGGTGAGCATGGCCTTGAGTTTTCCTGCTGAGTGGAGTAACCATGTGCATTTATAGTTTGCATAGCTGGTGGGGACGAGGAAAGGCCATGCGGGCCAGCAGACACCATTAGGTTTCAGCAATGCCAAATCATTAGTGAGCCAGGCCCGGGCATGCAGGTGAAGCTCAGTTAATTGAGGGACCCAGTGAGCTAACAGTTTCCTTCAGGTGCCAGCGTTGCTTCAGGTGCTTCAGGATAAGGTTTTCCCCAAAGAAAGAATTGTCATTTTTTCATGTAAAGCTGAGATGTCACTCAGGTTGTGCCAGCTGTGTTCTTGAATATATCATTTCTATGTGGCAGTCAAGGCTTATTAGGCCCTTTCTATGTCATTAGCTAGATATATGTTGACCTACCCCACAATGAGAATGTCAGGC
>PVKM010032136.1:0-16521 GCA_004027735.1 Carollia perspicillata
GCCTCACCAACAGGAGGATCTGGAGAGTGACTCCTGTCACCCACAGCCTGCTCTGAACTTCTGGGCATACACCTGAGTGCACATGAGCGTACACACACAGAGTTACACCCTTCACCAGCCAACATCCCCCCCACACCCACCCATGACTGCCCACCTGCCTCAATTCCTTGTACAATTCTGCCTTACTATTCTCTAGTGAGCTCATCTACACCTCCATCCTGCTCAGTCAGGCCATGAACACCTCCGTTAATTCTTGTCAATCAATCCTCTCCCCCAAACCTAAATATTGAACTTGGCCCCCATACCCTCAGCCCCCAGGCACTTGTTTAGGTACTGCTTCAAAGTGGAGATGACTCTAAACAGTCCCACCCAGCACTGTGAGGGAAGCCCCCCGCCCCCAGAGGCCCGGGCTGCCCTGATTGTCCCCCTCCGCACTCCACCACACACAGGCACAGGCAAAAGCACGCACACATGCAGGCACACAGGCCAAGACCTGGTTCCGCGACGCCAGCCCAAGTTGAGCTGACTTTCCCTGCTCCGTGGCAACATGAATTTACTTCTGGCCACCACCCTCATGCCCATCCTCTAGCTCAAGTCCCAGTCATCCCCACCTCTACCCCTCCAGTCTAGAATTGTACTTCTGATGGTCCCAGGTCACACAATGAAGATACAAGATTGTGTTTCTTTGGTCAAAATGTACGTATAATAACATTAACAATAAAACTTTGCATGACACCAGATTTACAAAGCATTTATTGACATTCTCTTCATTGTCTATATGATCTATAGACACTTCACTGAAACAGGAGACAGGAGAGCTTTGAACTCAAATGACTTGGGATCATGTACTTTTACCTACATGTGAAATACGTAAGATCAAGTAGACAAAAAAGAGCATCCGAGATGGGCAGTCAGCCCATCATCCCCACCCCACTGTGCTTACTGTGGCCCTGGACATGCCAGAAAGTGGCGAGCTACCACTGTGCCAGGGACTGTAACAAAGGCCAACAAAACAAGGGCACTAGGTAGAATTCAAGCTCTGGTTCAGCAACAAGTAAGCATCTGGGAGAAAAGCCCTGGTATAGATCACGGCATGATTTGTGCCAGCTTTGCCAGAACACAATGTGAACAAGACGGCAGGAGAGAAGCCCAGTCTCTCCTCCACCCAGACGTATCCTAAGCACAGAAAAGTGATCCTGGCTTTGGGTACCACAGCCCAGTGTCTCCGTAAAGCGCCAGCAAGCTCACAGGCATCAGCCTGGAGTTCTCCATTATGTTACCCCACCCCGCACCCTCCCAGCAACTCCCAAAACCTGAAGAGGTTTGTAGAGCTTGCCTTTGATCAACCGCTCGGGCCTTGTCCCAGGTAAGGTCCACATTGCCTGTGCCAAGTGTCCAAAGACAGTGGCATCGAGAGTGGAGAGCTTGGGCCCCATGATGTACTTCTTGTCACCTGCAGCAGACAGAACAGAAAGGTCACTGCTGGCCTGCACTGCCCCCCCCCAGTCAGAAGACATTCAGTAGACTTGCATTATATGCTCATTTAACTGTGAATCCAAACCTTTGCAAAGTCAAAATGCATGCACTCCTTTTTCTTAAAAAAAAAAAAAAAAATAGAAACAAAAGTAAAACAAATAATTCTGTGATATATCAACCCATATAACAGCAAAGCAGGGAAGTAGCCGGGAAGGTATAAAGATAGACAGATACTGGGGGAGGTTTATGAAAAAAAGGGACAACCAATCACCCTCAGGCTTCTGGGGGGACTTCCTCATCTTCAGCTCTAGGGACTGAAGCTTGAGAACCCCTGGAAGTTTGCTTAAACCTTCTCACAAGTAACCCCAGCCAAGCACACCCAAACTCAGCACTTACTTTATTAAATTAACACATTTCCTTGGGGAAAACGAGAGGCCTAAGCTATTTGAGAAGTCTGGAGACGTGGTTATCCGTGACACCCCTTGGTCTGGGCAAGGTTCTCACCACTGAACACCAGCTTCCACTGGAAACACCACCTAAAGGAAAGCTGTCAAATTACAGGCTCAGGCCCAGAATCAGGCTCCCATACAAGGATGTTTCATACTGCTGCTCCCATCTCTCTTTTCCACTAACACTGTGACCTGCCTCGGGCCTTGTCACCTTAACTATCACATCTGACTTACGAAAATTGCCCCAAGCTTGTCCCCTGGGCTACCGTCAGGCGCTGTAGCATATAGAGGCAGCACGGGTGGAAGTGATCCACCTAGTTCACATCTTGGAATTCACTGTGGAAGCCTGGTCCTTACTTGACCTCTCAAAGCCTCAGTTTTCCCATCCTGAAAATGGGGATGATGTTAACAGTGCACGTTTCTTAGGGTTATTGTGGGATGAAATGGCAGGATACGTGTAAAGCACACAGCACATATCTGGGTGACTCAATAAGCATCAGTCCTCATGATGATAGTCCCTCTGGGTCTCCAGTCCATCCCACACCCCTGAACTTAAATCCCCAAGACCCTCTTTCATCATATCACTCCCTCTCACAATACCTTTAATGGTTTACAACATGGGTTATGAAATAACGTCCAAACTTGGAATTCAAGCTCTCTGCCTCCACCCCGTGTTGCAGCTTTATCCCCCACATTCCTCTCTTTCTCTAGCAAATCTGGGGCACACCCCACATCATCCAGGGCACTCTATGTTTCCTACGGCTACATCTGTGCTTGTGCTATGCTTACCCTTTTCCCTGCCCCGCAAAACCTGCGTGCTCCCCACTTCTCTGCACACGATAAATCCCACCCATCCCTTGAGGTCTGGCTCTAGCCTCCTTTCAAAGCTTTGTGTGTTCATCTATCCGGTGGCAATGGGAGCTTTCGCTTCAGACAGCCCTGGGTACAAATTTCACTTTTACACATACAGCCTTAGAGAACTTTAAGTCCTTCAATGACCATTAACCTCAGTTTCTTGAACTATGAAATGGGAAAAAATCACTAATTGTTTAGAAGAATAAATGAGATGACTTGAGGAGGGCACACAGCAGCTAGGTCCCGCCTCTTCTCATCCGGGCCTCTCGAATGGCGTTATGTTCCATTCTGCTCTATTATTGGTTGTTCTTCATGTGCTCATTTTATCTTTCCAACTTAATGGCGAGCTCTTTGAAAGTAAGTGTGATTTCTTCTTTTTATTTAGCAAACTCTAACACAGCGTTTACTACATGCCAGGCACCGTTCTCCTTGCTGTACTCTACAAATATCTGCCCACTTCACTGTTCTTGAGTGGCAAGCCGAGAAAATTAAATACCTGATGACAATGCATAAGCAAGCTGGGAGGGGGTGCAAGTGCACAGACTGATGCAAGTGAAGCTGGAGGTGGGAGGGGGTGTTGGTGAACCCTATGCTGGCAACCACATTGTAGTTTATACATGCATCAAATCAAAGTCATACACCCTAAACTTACACAATAGTGTATGTCCATCATATCTCAACTTTAAAAAGTAAAAAACAACAAGGAGGCGATTTTTATTTTTAAAAAATCATTTCCACTCTGTATTCCACATGGACCGAGGAATAACCTATACTAGTGCAATATGATGAACCTAACCAAATTGTCTTTTCTGGTGAGGACAAGCAAGTGGTCCATGCTAGAGCCCTTAGGTATCTTCGGTTGTCAACCGACTTCTCCATCATTTGAATCTTAAACTGGGATCTAAACCCACCACCCAAATACTGGGGATGCAAGGGAAAAATACTACCCAGACGACAAGAACAAGGGAAAAACTAAGTGTATCATCTGTTCTCAACAGTGTCCGTTACGTCTTAGTAGTACGCCCTGCCGGCTCCACGCCTCAGCCGCTCCCCTGCTGGCACAGTGCTGCAGGCAGGCAGGCAGAGGGACCCGGGCCCAGACCCCTTGGCCCACCACCCTGCAAGGACAGGAGGGGTGTGCCAGCCAGTGCTCCCTAGGGCCCTGGGCCAGGGCTCAGCCCACTCAAGGCCTAAATGGGGGAAGCCCACCAACTGGAAGCCACGAGAGGATTTTTAGAGACTATTGCAAGAAGAGCTGGCTACACACCATTTCACAGAGAAGATCAGAGGAGAGCTTTCTAATCACAAGAAAAAGAAGAAGAAAAAATGTTAATCTCTTCAAATTGCCGAAGAGTCTCTGGGAAATGCCAGAAGAATAAAGTCTACGAATTGTTAAGCCCACTGTACAATTCAAGGACAGGAGGATAGATGTATATTGATTTAAAAAACACTTCAGACACTTAAAAATGAAACTCACAGGACCCTGATAAAGAGAAAGAATAATAAAAATATAATCATTTGAAACCATACATGAACTAGTGCATCTAGTATTCAGCCCAAATTTGCCATTGGCCTCAGAGCACTAGAACTGGAAGGGCACTGACTTAGTTAGTAACAGGCCCTAAGAAAGCTGGCGCCCAGGCCTCCTGACGTCCAGCCCAACGTTCTTTGCTCTGCCCAATATGCCATGTGGGTCATCATCCCAGAGATCAAGACCCATGGGACAGCAAGGGGGTTGAGCCGTGAATGTTTACAAAAAGATGTGTTAGCCAGTGAGGAATACAGAATGTATGGAGGAGAAAAACCCAAAAGTCTCAGGGTTTTTTAAAGGTGCTAGCAAACAAGATTGGTGAAATTTATCATTTGTGGAAACAGTGAAGGGCAGATACAAAATTATATGAGTATACACACAAAATAGTTATAAATTTAAAGACTATAAAATAATCTGTTATTAAAACGTCCTTAGAGTGCCAAATGGCAGGAAGCTTTTTTAAAACATTTTATTTTGAAATAATTTTAGACTAACAGAAACGTTATAAAAATAGCAGAGTTGCTGTAGACATTTCAACCAGCTTATGCTAATATTAATATCTTATTTAACCACAGCACAGTTATCAAAAATAAGAAAATAGCATTAATACAATACTATTAACTGCACTACAGACATCATCCAGATTTTATTGGTTTGTCAACTAATGTTCCTTTCTGTTCTGGGATCCAATCCAAGATCTCACATTGCATTTAGCTGTCATTTCTCCTTAGTCTCTGCAACCTGTGACATTGTTGTCTTCCCTTGTCTTCTATAATCTTGACACTTGTACAAAATATTAGTCAGTTATTTTGTAAAATGTCCACCAATCTGGGTTTGACTACGGTTTTTTATGGTTAGATTAGGTCATGCATTTTTGGCAGGAATACCACGTAACCAATACAGCACCCTTCGGTGGCGGTTAATTTCATGTGTCAACTTGACTAGGCCATGGAGTGCTGAGTTATTTGGTCAAACATTATTCTGGGTGCTATTGTGAGGGTGTTCTTGGACGGCATTAACATCTGAGTGGTGGACTCATTTAAGCAGATTTCCCTCTCTACTGTGGGTGGGCCTCATCTCATTAGTTGAAGGCTTGTACAGAACAGCAAGGCTGACTCTTCCGAGTAAGAAAAAAATCCTTCCTGCCTGACCGCCTTCAAACTGGGACATGGGTTTCTCCCTGCCCTCGGACACAAACTGAAACAGTGGCTCTTCTGGGTCTCGAGCCTGTGGGCCTTCAGGCTCAAACTCCACCATCAGCCATCCGGGTCCCCATTTGCCAACTCACCCCTGCACATCTGTGGACCTGTCGGCCTCCATAATTGCATGAGCCAATTCCTTATACTAAATCGTTATACTAAAAATGTTTTTTCATTTTTCTATTGGTCTTTTTCTCTAGGGAACCCTAACATACCTTCTCAGGGAATCAAATCAAAGGGTCCAAAGAAAAAAAGGTCCATAATGTCCTTGAATTATGACTGCAGTTTTAACCTTGACGATGTGTTAGAGGTAGTATCTGTGAGGTTTCTTCACTGCAATGGTACTATTTTTCCTCTTTGCAATTAATAATCTTAGGAGAAAACATTTTGAGACTTTATAAATATCCTTTTTCTCCACAGACTTTGGCCCTGATTTTAAGCATCCATTGGTGGATGTCATCTGAAACAGTTACTACTGTAGCATTGGCCTAAGCAAGACTTTCTGTTTATCTCATTTCTTCTACATTTATTGATTAGAACTCTACTGCTCATTCCATCCCTCATTTATTAATGTATTCAATTATCTATTTAAGTATGCACTTACAAATAATTATTTTTATTCTATGCTTATAACCCACTATTCTCATTATTTATTTTGTTGCTCAAATTGTTTCAGCTTTGGCCTTTCGGACCTTGGTGGGAAGTGTTTTTTTAAGGGGGAACTTGAATTTAGACTGGACTGTTTAGAGACAGACAAACCAAGCTGAAGTCTCAAGTCCGCAGCACTCCCAGGTTTCACCACGTGGTCCCAGATCTCATCTGGTTTTTGCTAAAAAACAGAGGGTTTTAGCAAAAACAAAGCACTAAGGGCACTTCTGAAGGGCACTGAAGGAGCAGGCTCGGGTGATGAGGCCACTCGGGCTGCATTTTCAGTAGCTGAACCACCCCATCGGCTCTGTCAGGATGGACGAGGAATATCTGAGCACCTACAACTCCCTGCAAGTCTGCAGGTTGGAAGTGTGGGACTACAAACTCCAGTGAGGGCAAACAGAGGTTGACTATACCAGATACCCTGGGAGGTGAGGGACCCAGGCTTCATCAGATTCCCTGAGGGATGCTCCACCAACAGCTTTCAAGCACCCAGACTCTGTCCCTGAGGGTGCAGAGACCTCCTGACTGGGGCCATGAGCCCATATCACGAGAGGGTGTGGTGTGGAACATACCAGGCCAATGAGGTGGGGTGGGGTGACTTCAGTGGCCCAGTGTGATTTCACAGGCCTCTGTGGCTGGAACTTCAAGTAGCAGAGACTAGGGAGAAAATGCAAGACTAAACAGCCAGAGGGGAGGGGCCGTGTGGTCCTGGAGAAGGAGAGACTGAGGCAGGAATTGGCTGCTCTAAAGGCTGGGAAATAATAGTAGCTGGTCCTGGGTGTTTCTAGAATCTGATCTTACCTCTCCTTGGTGGTTTGGGCAGCTCCCCACCATGAGAAAAATCTATGTTGTGGATGCAAGAACCACTGGGGTATACAAGGATAATCAAAATTGAGTGGGGGAGTACTAAATCATGAATAACAAGAATCTTCTCAAGCCCTGAAGGATATTTACTCTTTATACCCCAGATTTGAGCATACAGTGATCACCGGTCAAAACCTTAAGTGACCCATTAACCCAAGGTTGTTTATCCTGACCTCCAAGCCTGACCTCTGGCCCTTCCTACACTGTCTTCCACTTCTATCATGAGCCACAACACAGGGATGACCAGGAGACACCAGGATGCAACAAACGTGAGAGCATGTGGAAAAAGACTGAGCATGTCGCCTAGTCCCTCACCCCTATTTCCTACCCCTTCCCCCAATCGGACTGACTGACGCAATGGCTGGGTGATGATGATAGGGAAGGGAAAGTGCAGACAGCAAAGCCACACAGCTGTCCAGGGAGAACTAAATGAACATGGAATCTGAGGAGAATGGCCAGAATCCAAGCCTGAAGATTCAAGCCAATCTGAGAGAACAAGCGAGCTGCAGAGCTGATACACGCTGCTTTTGGGAAGCAGGGGAACCACGGGAAGAAGAGAAAAGCAGAGAGCAATGTGGATCTTAAAAGGCCCACTGGAGGGCAGAACCACATAGCAGGGCAACTGAGGAAGTGCTCCTGGTCCAAGGCTGTTTGCCCGCTGCCTGGCTGTCAGCCCCCTTCTTGGGAAGGGTGTGTGAGAGCTGACAGCAGAAAACTCTCTCCAGGCCCAGGCGGGACAAGTCAAAGAGCACCTAGCATGAACATTTAGTCAAACATGCTGGGTGCTCATCACACCACCATCCCTCATCCCTTCCTTCCCAAATGACTTCCACTCGTCTAACCTAACCCTTCCCTTACCATTCAGATCAAGTCCCCCTTCCTGCACTCCGTGAAGGCTACTGGCACTGCCCCAGAGCACTAGCCCCTCTAGTGCTGGGCACTCCTCTGCTGGGCACAACAGCTTAGAGCACACTGCTCAAGGAACAGCCAGGGCGGCGGCAGCACACAGCCTCAGGTCCCACCTACTGAATCGGAACGTCCAAGAGTGGGACTAGAGACTCTGTTTCAGCAAGCTGTCAGGTCAATGTCTCTGAAACTTTACAGGCATAAAAAGCACCTGGAGAGCCTGCAGTTCTTGGGTAACACATTGAGCAGCACTCTTCCGGATGGTTCTCATGGTTGCTCAAGTTTCAGAAGCTTCAGTCTACACTAGAATAAATCAGCGGTCTTAAACTTGAGCATGCATCATAACCATCTTGAGGGATTTTCAAAAGCGCTAATTGATGTCCCTACTCTACATCAGGAGTTTCGAAGTCACTAGGTGTGGCGTGGGACCAAGGATTAGCATTTCAATGAGATCTCACTTAAGGTTGATGCAGCTGCACAGGGACCGCACTTGAGAACCAGTGATCTAGATCACCCAGTGGGTAACTGACACATGCCGTCTCGGTCTCATTTATGTGGATGTCCTATCTCAGGTAGTTTTTAAGCTCCTTGAGGGTAGTAACCTTATGTTTTTTTTCTGTCCACTTGGTACCTATCAGCGTAGAAACCATCAATGAAGGTGATGAGAGCCTTAATTATTTTTGATCTCTGTCCTTCCATAGAATGGAGAGCTATTGGAAGAATTAAAAGATACGCCAGTAATAACGTGAAAGCACTTTGCAAACTGAAAGGTCCTATTCTAACATAAGGTATCTTACACTCACTGCCAATAACCAAAACAAGCGCTGCCTGCAGGCAGAAGCAGTCCAACATCTCTCCCAGGGTAGAAATCCCTCCTCCCACTCCCCACCACATATCCCTCTGCCCCAACCCCACGAGAGGCTTCTCCATCCCTTCTTGGGCAGGACAAACCGTTCTGTGGTTACATAGCTCCTGACACTGAGACAAAGCCTGTCTCCTCAGAACTTCCACCACTGATCCCAGCTCTTTCCTCTGGAATCACAAAAAGAACTTATGGCCATATTTCCCGTTCCTAGGAAAGTAAGTCTCCACAAACGTACTTCTAAGTAAAACTTGGTTATTTGTTTTCACATATGTCATTGTGGAAGAGTGGGTAGAAAGGTCATTTCAGAGCACTGAAACTGCTACAGAAGTGAACCTCTGAATCACATCTGCTTCCTCCGTTACTAATTCTGTTCCCAGAATTAGTCACTACCAGCTAACGGTCACTATCAGCACCATTTATGCCACTTGGCTAAAGTTTCAAGTGCTGACGTGGTGAAAGACAAAAGACTTGCTTTGCTAGAAAGATGTAAGTTCAAGAGAGACATTAAAGAGAATAATCATATTTTTAAGCACTCATTTTTTCTATTAATCTAAG
The DNA here is from genome assembly GCA_004027735.1 of Carollia perspicillata. Taxonomy (NCBI): domain Eukaryota; kingdom Metazoa; phylum Chordata; class Mammalia; order Chiroptera; family Phyllostomidae; genus Carollia; species Carollia perspicillata. The sequence continues at coordinate 9,352 of PVKM010032136.1, forward strand.
AAATAGAGAGTAATTGTGTCTTTTACCCACATAGAGTTCCCTATATGAGAGCACTGATACGATTTATAAGCAGGTAATTTCAGGGTCAATGTGGACACCATTCATAGTTCTGATTGTTCCTCTCATCATTAATTAACTGGGAATGTAAGAAAAATTGAGAAATGAAGATTTTCAGCACCTTCCCCAAGGACAGAACAGGTCACAGTAATCTTGCCAGTCAACTTTCAAAGAACACACTCACCCTTAAGCTTTTTTTATTGTGTAAATCTCCCAAAGCTACAGGAAACAATGAAATCTACTTTCTGTTCTTTCTTATACTCCTGATCGGACTCTCTTTAAAGAGCGCTTATTCATATTCCCAGCTGAAACCACTCAGTATGTGATTTTTTTCAGCTACTTAGTGGGGACGGGGAGGGGAAGCTACCTTATATGTGAGGTTATTGACGGTCCTTAAGAGTAAACCTCAGAATTAAAATCATCGACTTCAACGACTTTCTGGCATGTACTAGTTGCATCAGTTGGCTCACACTCTAAGAAAAGATAAAGGTGGCTGGAGGACTAACAGAAGAAGCCCCTAAATTTAATCTCTCCTCAGACTTCATTATGGAAACCAACTAGATGGTCCTGCAATTTTCTGTAAGACTCTTTGAAAGAACACACGAGAGAATTTTTTTCCAGTTTGTATGAACTACCCCAACCCCTTCCCTACTGACCATCAAAACCAATTATCTCACCTGTTCCTCCCAGTCTTCTCTCTGATATCTTGACTCTCAAAATTCCCTATGATGAGATGAAAAAGTACATACATTCCCCACTGCGATGAACAGACTGCACTTGCTCCTCTGCACTTGAGTCCCCCTAAGCCTCTTCCAAACTCCACTCAAAGCATCCATCGGCAGACATTGTAGTTTTAGAAAACTTTGCAGCAGTCATGGAAAACTTCACACACAAATGTAGATTAGGAAAGCACTCTGAAGAGGGGGCAAGTGTGTGCTCAGACTATAATATAATAATATGAGTATAATAATACACTCATATTATTATAGTAATTATATATTATTAATATATTAATATCATTAACCAGCAGCTGCCAGCAGTCTTAAAGAATAGCATCTCTAATGATGGTGCACTACTACTGACTCACTAATAATCAGCCTTATTGGTCTCTCCTCTTGAAGTTGCTGCAATACTGTTATTTCTGAGTCTGACTACATAATTGACTCAAATGGTAAGATTTAAGGGGCACAAAAGTTATATGGGGCTCCCCAGTTTCACTTTCCCAAATACACCTTCTGAGGGTAAAGAATATGAAGCACTCAACTCAAACTACATCCCAGGGGGAGTTGTTCCCTTAATGTCGTTTCTGTCTTGGTTGTCCTGAGTTTGGGCAATCAGAGAAACCAGCCGTTCCATCTCTTTATTCAATAAAGGCTATCTGGCAGGCCCCAGAGTCTGGTTTAGTTCATGAAACAACCTATCAGACAGAACTCAATGTCATGTTGAAATTTAAGTTCAAACCCTTTTATAAGAAAGTTATCCTCTTTCAAGAAACCTGAATAGTAATAGATTCTCATGGGAGGTCGAGTGTTTGGGCACCAGGGCCAGGCAGGCAGACTCCACATTCCTGAAGGACTTTTCTTCATTTCATGGATCCCAGGATCTTCATCTTATGGATCTCAGGATCTTCATCCACCTTCAAACATCTGAACCATCATCAGGAACTGGTAAACAGTTTTAACCATCAGAACTGCCCAGAGTCCTCAATAAGGCGGGCCTTATTGACTCAAGATACAAGCCCTTGGAAATCAAACTGCTATCAACCTCATTTTTAAAAATGGAAATCCTATACCTTCTCCAATGATACACTCATGAATACACTGGGCATCACAACAAAATCCTGTGTGATGCTTCTTTTCAAGTGCAGACATTTTTATCTCCTACTCTGTGGGAGGCCTTGTTACTTCCCTATTGAAAGCTCTTGTCCCTGCATCCTGACTGCTAAACGGTGACAAATGCCCCCTACCACTCTCCCCAGAGCAGACCATTTCCTCAAGGATCAGTGAGAATCCAGAGACAGGAACCTCTTGTGGGCCAGGCTCCATACTCTCGGAACAGATCCAAGTTTCTTCACAGCTAAGATGAGAGTACTCCTGCTGGAATCTGATAAGATAGTAATATTCCTCTCTTGAGAGACTGAAAGATAAGAGTCCACTTCTAAATGATGTAAAACCTTTTGTCTAAATAACTTGAGGCAACTGAGATCTGGTGCCCACCACCCACTTTAGCAGGAGAAGAACTTCCTCCACTGACAACCTGGCTTTACTCTTCACCCTCCACAACAGCTCAGGAAGGCACCTACTAGGATTAATGGGATTGCAGCTATGCAGGTATATCAGTTACTCCGAGATGCATAACAGATTGCCCCAAAACTCAGCAGTTCAAACAGCAGACATGTATTACCTCACAGTTTCACTGGGTCAAGACTTTATTCAGCTTTATCGGGGTGCCCCTGGGTCAGCATCTTTCACAGGCTGCAATCAAGATGGCACCCAAGGCAGCAGTTATCTCAAGGCCTGACTCAGAAGGACCTGTTTCCAAACTCATTCAGGTCCTCACTGGCTCTTGGCCAGAGATATTAGTTTCCTGCCAGGTAGACTCTCCACTGAGCAGCTCACAACAGAGCTCACTTCCGTTAGAGCAGGTGAGGGAGCAAAAGCCAGAGAGAGAGTTTGCCCAACATGGAAGCTACTGTCTTTTTGTAACCTAATCTTGGAAGGGACATCCCATTGCTTCTGTTATAGTCTATATGTTAGAAGCAAGCCACTATGTCCAGCCTGCACTCCCAGGGGAGGGGATTACATGAGAACATGAGAACATGGGCACTGGGAGGCGGGATCATTGCCTGCCTACAGGAGGAAAACACCAGAGCTACATTCAAAAGTATTTGGAGGTTAAATGTCTTGATATCTGGATATTCTTTAAAATATATCCACCCACATACATGCACCCAAAAAGTGATTGAAAAAATTGTAAAAAAAATGTTAACAGCTTTCAAATTGAGGTGATGGTTATAAAAGTTGCTCATTGGACTATTATTCCATTTTTCTATCTGTTTGAAAAATTTTCACTAGTAAAATCAAAACTAACTGATCTTGTTCACTAATAATGGATCAAGAAAAAATATGTCAACCATGGTAAATCTTAAATGATAACATTTGGCAGCCATCCCCCAATGTTTAAACTGACAAGACCCTCATCTAACAAGTGAATGAACTCAACTATTTGCGGCTTACTGGTACCTGGATGCTCGACAGTCTCACCAGATTGTAAAAACTGAAAGGAATCACACTAGATGATGAGCTCCACTTGAGTGCTAAGGCTGCATCCCCCAGTGCCCATCCTGGTGCCCAGCACACAGTAGTTAATAAATAAATATATTTTTCAGTGAATGGCAACCACTTTATAATACCTGCCCTTAAATCTTTTAGATCAAAATTACCCCTCCCAATAATCGAGGGTACAGGACTCTAGGATGCAGAACTCCGGGAGTCCTCCAAGGGCTTGTATAGGTACCTGAGCTAATAGTTCATGAAGAACTATTTTGGCCTTGCCCCATGCTGCTACAGCTCACCTTCCACAAAGGCAAGATGGCCTTCTAACCAGGCAGCACAGCAGGTCAGCCCTTAAGTTCTCCTGAGAGAATATTCAAGGCTGGACCACCTAATGCAAGGAGAGCTCTCTTTTCCCAACAACATGGAAGAGCTATACCTCTGCTAGACACCAAAGAACTGAATGTAAAAGAGCCAACTCAGGACTAGCCAAAGCTTACCCTCAACCCCTTCCTGAAAAACATAATTGATTAGAAAGACGCCCATGCAATGGTTGTAGGACATGTTATCAAAACCTCTAGGTTCTCCAGGCTCCACCCCTGAATAAGTTATATCAGGAATAAGATATTGGAATTACATTAAAGTAGTCCCCAGATAAATGCCTTTGGAGCTGCAATTCAATGTTAAACCTTGAGCTTCTATTAAAACAATTTTTTACAAATGTTTATGTTCAAAATCACTATCTGTAAGGAAATCCAATCTCCCTCATGTAACTTCCATAGAATTTCTTCCTAGAATTCAAGAAAAATTGTTGCCCCAATTGAAGAACCTATGTGCTTCCCTTTCCTAGAAAATAAACACAAACCTGCCCCTGCATTTCCCATTTTTATCTTGGTAGCCAAAAATCTCAAAGTTAAATTCTGACCAATTACAGAAATACTCATTCCAAAAACATGATTTTTTCCTAAATTAGTTTCTAAAAGTTTTACATTAATGTTGAATATATTATATTGCCCTATCTTATGTGTGGATTGCCTCAAATTTCTTTTGGGAGTTAGTGTTCATTAAGTAAATAGTTATTGAGTGTCTACTATTTACCAGGCCTCCTGTTAGGTAGAGGGTTAGAGCCAATTCCTTCAAAATAATGAGGTCCACAGGCAAAGTTGGGGCAAATATGGAGGAAGGAGGAAGCACGGGAAGAGCCCAGACAAGTACAACGTAGTACTTCCATGATGGAAGTATGCAGAAAATGGAACAGGAGAGAAGAGAAACACCCAACACAGGTGGCCCCATGGGGTTAGAGCAATTTGCCAGGAATATTCAGAAGTTTTTAAGTAAGAGTCTGTCAAATTCAGCAAGGCAAGGGAAGCCTGTGCAAAGGCCTGAAGCTGAAAACAGCACAGTGGGCTTCAAGAATCCAACAGTAACTTGGTGTGGTGGGAACCGAGGTGTGCATGGGGGAGAAGGGGGAAAGGGGAGAGAGATGTGAGTAGAATTCAGATTGTGAAGAAAAGGAGTTTGGATTTTAGTCTAAACAGTTGGGAGCCTACACTTCTGATTTCCATTTTAGATTAATCACTCTACTGGAGTTAAAAAGCAAAACTAGAGGTTGGGACACCAGCTAAAAAGCTGTGGCAAAATCCAGACATGAGACATCGGGTGCCTCTACAATGGCTGCGGGGCAGACAGGAAGTGGGGGAGTGAGGTGTTTGGCAGCCACCCCGGAGATGAATTGTACCTATTCATGCAGTTAGCAAACACTTATTGAGCACCCGGCTCTAGAGACAGGCTCCTGGATCCAAGCCTGGCCTCACTACTCATTAGCCATGTGATCTCAGGTAAGGTAGGTAACCGTTCTGTACGGTACTTCAGTTTCTCCCTTCACAAACCAGGCACAATAATACTGATGATGATGTTGATGATAATAGTATATGGCTTTAGTGAGAATTACTAAGAATAGTTCCTAGCTCACTTAGTTTTCCAAAACATTATGAGAATAAGTATTGTTTTTATAATACCATAAAGATATATATATAAGTACATACACACACATACACATGTATATATTATACAAATATATAGTAGATATTTCACTTGCATATATATACATGATTTGTGTTATATATTCTATAATTTATTATGTTGTATATTACATAATTAATGTATAATATACATCATGTATATTATTATTAAAGTATATATTATATTACCATAGAAAGGTGCTATATATTATACTACTATTTGTAAAGGCACATTGGAAATGCTCCATAAATGTCAGTTCTCAATAATATTATTTTGATTATATGCAAAAAACAGCTCTGGGGGCTTGCGAGACAGGGACTAACAGAAGACAAAGTCACTGCTCTCACGGAGATGACATCACATGGAGAGATGATAAACAAATCAATCAATCAATCAATATGAAAGCTTTTTAGTTGGGGACGAGTTATGCAGAGAATTACAGGAAAGTGACATAATAGAGGGTTACTGGCAGCCACTTAGCGTGGGTGGAAAGGGAAGGCCTCTGTGGCAGTGATACTTACACAGAGATAGAAATGTCCAGAAGGATCCAGCACTGGAAAGATCTTGAGGATGAGAACTTTAGACAGGGCAAAAAAACAGCTAAGACAAATGCCTTAAGGTCATTGGTGGGTCTGTGAGGCTGAGAGAATACCAGTATGTTTGGCATACAGTAAGCAAGAGGTCAGGGGTCAGAAATGAGATTAGAAAGAAGGCAGGGCCCAGGCAGTGTAGGGCTTTGAAAGCCAGGTGGAGGGTAATGGAGGAGGAGAGATCTAGGATGAGTTTTTGGCATCCCACTTGAATAACTGAATGAACAATGGTACCATTCACCCGGAGAGGTTATGGGAAGGGATGCTGGTTTGGTGGGAGGGTGAGGGTCCTGTTTTGGGATAAGCTGAGTTTGAGGTGGCTGTGGGACGACGTCTCAGTGAAAGTATAGAAAACAGCTGGATTCGGGAGATGAATGGGGTATTTGGGGCGGGGGCATGCAGGGAAGAATACGAAAACCATCAAGATTTAAGAAACCTGAAAAGGAGAAGCAAGGAAGAATGGATAGAAATGGTTACTTATCCAATACGAAAGATAAAGGCTAAAAATATTCAGCAATGACGTCTGGCTTCTCCTGGACAACCTTAGGTTTAAATCCAAGCTCCACCATTTTATTAAGCGAGGTGTCCCTGGACATAACCTCTTTGGACCTAAATTTCCTCAAAGATAGAATCATTGTGAGCAGTAAATGAATTAATGTATGAAAAGAAAGTGCCTACATGTGTTAGTAGATTACACCCAACCACCAGAGCATCACCTGAAGTAGCAAGAGACTAATGCCTCCTCAGGGTCTCATGGGAACCTGCAGTGTTGAACATGGGGAGGAGAAAGCCTGAATCCTTTGTACTTCAATCACCAAAGAAACCTCACTTTCAGTAGCCTTACATCAGGGAGGAGACATCTCAAAGTCTCCCCCTCAGGTGGACGTTTCTTACTTCCAAAAGGTCAAAATAAGAAAAAAAGAACGAAAACGAAGGCGTTTAGATGGACCTGGTGATGGGCAGTGTGTTATTTACCCTTTCACAGATAATTTGGAAGCAGGGCAGGAGTCAGGACGCAGTGGCTCAAGAGTAAATGGGAGATAGGTGAAGGACATGGTTGTTGCTACATTTCAAATAAGCTTCTGTGTGAAGGGAAGGCAAGGGATAGGACAGAATTGGAGTGTTATTTTTAAATTTATCATTATTTTTTAATCCTCAACCAAGGATATGTTTATTGATTTGAGAGAAAAAGGAAGGAAGGGAGAGGGAGAAGAGGAAAAAGGAGAGAG
>PVKM010032137.1:0-16537 GCA_004027735.1 Carollia perspicillata
TTCTAAGCAAGCTCTTTACATGGATTCACTCATTCAGGTTTCACAGCCGTCCCCTAAGGGAGGTGTTGCTGTCATCCCCTTTTTACAGACAGGAAACTGAGGCACAAAGAGGTAAGGTAGCTGCTTGCCAAACAACTAGCAAGTGGAGCAGCTAGGATTTGAACCTGGCTATCTAGCTCCCATTTATTAGGAAATAGAACCCATGAGGCAGATCTCTATCTTGGCCCCATTTTACAGGTGAGCCAGTGGAGGCCTAGAGAGACTGAGTTTCCTTTTAAAAGCTAAATTTTGTCAGCAAATGGCAGAGGTTGGATTAGAGCCAGGTTATAAATGAAAGACTCCTTCACTGCTGTGTTGCTAAGACACAGACATAGATATGATATAGCTATACACGGGGTGGGGGGATGAGGACAGAAAGCAGGAGTTTATTTATAAAAAGTTATGTATTTACTCTTACACGTTTAAACTTCAGTCTTCAAAGTACTCTCCATTTGATGCAATTCACCGATCAAGACTTTTTTCCACTGCTCAGAATAGTTTTTGAACTTGTCAATTTTGATGCCTTTTAGTGCTTCTGCCATTTTTTTGTTTCACCTCTTCCTCATCGGCCACATGTTTCCCTTTGAGAACTTTTTTCATCTGGGGAAACAAAAAAAAAAACATCACTTGGGATGAGATTGGGTGAATAGGGAAGTTGGGGGCTTGGGGGTCATGCTGTTTTTGGTTAAAAAACACTGAACACGCAGTGCAGTAAGGGCAGGTGCTCCATAAATCACCCATCATGAAATGGGCGAACATGGTGAAAGAGTCTTCCAAAGAAATTCACTGAAGCCGAATGTGACCTCTCACAACAACGCCAGCTGGCACACTGATACAGATGGGTTCCTACAACACTCACCTAGTGGGGGAAGCTTGTACTACAAGGGGCCCGCCCTCAAGAAGATAATTCTCTCTTTTTAGGGGGTCCTCCCTCATATGTTAGGTAGATTAGTATAGAGATTAGATAGATATAGTTACATGTCTATAACTTCTATATGCATGTATATACATATATACATTGTATATATCAATGTATACATTATGATTAGATGTAAGTATACATTAGGTGTAATCTATGCCTTGTTTTATCTATAGCTGATGCATATTATATTATGTCGAATACATTATAATGTATATATGTATAGTGTATACAACATAATATATATCTGCTAAATATAGATTCAATCTAGAAATAGATATAGGTGTAAATACAGATTAGATAGGGGTAGAGAACAGATGTAGATATGATGGAGCTGTGAATGGAGATGGAGATCAGATGGAGATGGAGATACAGTTACAGGTAGCCATTGATATAGTTATGGGTGAACAGAGGTGGAGGGAGAGAATGGGATCCCTCAAAGCAGTCCAAAGCAGATGGGTTTGGAACTCTGTCTGCACGCAGTGGATTCGGGGCTCTGGGAGGTTCTGCCCTCTGAGAGTGAGCAGAGTGCTAGCACCCTGGGGAGGAGACCCTCACCTTTCCCCTCCAGAGGAGGCACATCTCACAGAGACCCCTCCCGCACTCCCATTTCAAGCACTAAGGCAGAAGCCCAGGGTGCTGCTGGCTGAGCAACAAGGCACTGTCTCCAGATTTACATCAGATGACAGGCTGGAGGCTTATTCTGTCTTCTCCACAGCGTTTTAGGGCAGGGCTGCGCTAACCGGGGAGCTTAAGAAGAGAAAGTTTCCGGGCTAGAATATTCAGGTCAGGTTTGAAGGTTCTAGTTATCGTGATACCTCAGTCAGCAAAGTTGCTTTCACCTGAAGCAGCAGCATGGCGGGGCCAGGTGCTGGAGGGACAGGCCTCCATCTCCTGCACTGTTTGCCCATTAGCTGTTAGCCTGAGTGGGGGCCTCCCACTCAGGGCTCATCAGGGTGCACCTTGGTAGTTAAGACGTGAGAAAACCCAGCATGGCTCAACGACTCCCACAGCCGCTGGCATCGTCGTGCCAGACCAGGAGGCTCCTCGCTGGTGCCAGTCAGAGAAGTAAAACCTGCCCCCTGGCAACGGGAGGATCAACAGCCCCACACATCCTTCACCCACCCCCTTGCCAGTTCCATCTCAGGTGGTAGAAAGGTCTTGGCTGAGATGAATTTTGTCGGGTGTCTTCTTTCTGTGTCTCACCCCTAGCAGATTCTCTCTCCACCTTTCTCCTCCCTTCTCTGGGCCTGTAGAGGCTGATTTTAATGGATTTCATCAACGTGGATTTCTCACTGCTTTGGCCAAGAGGAGGCGCTGGCAGGAGATGGGAGGGTGGGAGGACAGTGGGATGGGGGTCGTTCTCCGTGGGTGGGCTGTGTCTGTCTGCCTGTGCGTGTTGCTGTGCCCATAGCTACAGCTTCTCTCTCCAGGATCTGGTAACAGGCTCCCCCGGTGCTGACGGCTCCATGCTGTGGCTGGCGCTGCTGCATGCACCTCCCTTGTTGGTTTCTCTTCGCAAGCAGCTCTTTGTGACGTCTCCCTAGCTATCCCCCAGGAGAGGAGCACCTGCTTCCTTTGGGGACCCTGACCCGGACAGTCAGCCCACCTCCGGCCCCTTGCTAGCACAGCACTGCCAGTGGGATTTCACGGGGTGAGTCGCAGTCATTTCATGGCGTGCTCTCTGATAAAGTAGGGGGTCCTCAAACCTAGGAAAGGTCACAGAATGGATGTGAGGGAACAGTGAGGCTCTTGAAACTGAATGTCGTGGATGAAGGAGCATTTTTCTAGGCAGAGGATCATAGCTGCCATTCTGTTTGTGACAACCTCCTTCCAAAACCAAACCAAGAAACCAACTTTCTAAACACCCCTGTTCTAAATGAAGTATCAGAGGACCCAGGTGTGAAAAGGGCTTCCCGAGGCACCGGGCAGTTTGCTCTGCGTCCTGTCACTCACTCACACCACTTCTGTCTGTCTTGCCCCGAAGGCAGTGAAAGGCTAAGGGACTGAGGTCCGGGGTGACGAGGAGGAAGGGCAGGTCTTCAGTTCCTCACTGCCGCCCCAGAGCAGACAGACTGGCAGACACAGTGAAGACAGAGTATTTCTGCCGGCAAGCAAGGCCTTCATGTGCTTCTCAGTCTGTCATGCCTCCAGGAAATATAATCGTCCTAGCATTTGAACCTGACTTCTCAGAAGTGCCACTGCCTCTCCTTTGCCTTGGAGCACCAGTGGAAGGGCCACGGTGCTGCCATTTTTCCAGGCCAAGTGGTCCTGGCTGGCAACTGGGATGTTCTCTGCCAGCAGGATGGAGAGGTGGGGCTGGTCCAGCTCCAACCTCAGAGCAGCCTCCCCGCCGGGTTCAATTTGCTTTCTGAAAAAGGAACATCTTATTAATAATACTAACCCCTTTCTCATTTTCCTCTGGGAACTGGAGCTCTTATTTTTCCACTGAAAGAAAGAACACTGGATGGAAAACTGAAGTTAGCTGTGGTACAGGTGCCAGATGGGTGGGGCTGAGGACAGCTGTGTAGCTTTATTGTCCCGAGGAGGAAACACCCAATCAGCTCAGTGCTAGAAGAAAGAAACTCCAGCTCTAAAAGGGGCCTTAATCAATTTGTTTGCCAAATGCTCACCGCCCCAGTTATAATTGGGTACCAGTTATGGGGGGTTGGTGGTGACTTTCTCATTACGTGGTCCTAGACCCAAAGTTGTACACAGGCCTCCTTGTGGCCATCTCCAACAGGCCCGTGGGCTTCTCAGGGAGAGGTAGGGAGGGGTGTAGAGGTATTTTGAAAAATTGGCAGGTAAAACCACTCTGAGCCTCTAGATGTCAGTTAGTGGGAATGACCAGCTGCCCTCTTTGGATGGGGCCCAGGGACACCTGTTTGTAAAAACCTCCTCCTCGTCTGCTCCACTCACTCAGCTCCCCGACAACCTCCAGGGGCCTTGTGTCTGGGGCGCCACCCGTACAGGCAAGATTTTGAATCCTCCCAGGGTCTCAGCTGCACAGTGCACAAGGGAAGTCTGGACCTGGCCACCCCTCGCAGCCACTTGGTGAGGTGGGAAGAGCCTTATACACAGTGTAGCAGGCTGCCTGACTTGCCACTTATTTGCCCCAAGGCCCCTGCATGCCAGCTGATCTCTTCATGCCTCAATTTCTTTAAAAAATAGGAGGGTACCAACGGTAGCTGCCTCCCAGGATGCCAGGTGATCAAAAGGGTTAATACATGATAAGCAACAGAACCAAAACCATGCCTGGCAAGTAGTGAGCATTTAGTATTATCTTTATATCCCTGGGTTCAAATTCTGACCTCTTCACTTACTGAAGCCTTCAAGATGATTTTCAGCCTTCCCGCTAGTTAAAGCAGCCATGACAACACCTATCTCCTTGGGGCCCCTTGAGCTGAGGACGCCCTGTTGTCTGTGGTAAATACCCCCACGCTTCACCCAGCCCCCCTGCTTTCTCTCTTGTGTCGGAAGCAGGCCTGGCTGCCTACGTTGTCTCCCCAATCCATGTCATGGCCAGGGTGGAGATGCTGGTATTCCCTCTTTGCAAGAATTTGCTTTGCACTCTTTCTGGAACATTCTTCCTTACCTACTTGGAGCTGCTTCTCTCTTTGGAGAGAGGGAAGTTGCATTAGTTAAAACACCCAGCGTGTTTTTGGCAGCTGGGCCAGGAGCTCGAGTCCAGCGATCAGGCTAGGACATTTGCCTGAACGCACCCCAAGTAAGGGTAGACTGTGTGGTCACCACATGAGTAAGGCCAGGCGTGCCTGGACTCTGAGCTGTCAGCAGAGCGGCAGAGGCAGGGACAGCTGGCCCCCGGAGCCTCACCTCTGCACAGGCTGCCAACGCGCCTGTCCTAGCCCAGAGGTATTCAGACCTGGCTCGACAGTGGAGCTGACCCATGATTAAGGGTGCCTGCACGGCTTCCTTGGACAGCTGGCTGCCAAGGCCATCTCAGTAGCTTCAAGGTGGAATGTGGACAAGGTCTCATCAGTTCTGTTCTTCTGTCTCCAGCCTCTGCCAGGGTGACCTCATTCACCCTGCTGACCCACCAGGGTTGTGGAGGCCAAGCATTCCTGACACTTTTGACAAGACCGTTCTTTATCGCGGGGGCTGTCCTGTGCATCATAGGACGCTCAGCAGCATCCCTGGCCTCTACCCACCAGCTGCCAGTAGCACTCCCCTCCCTAGTTGTAACAGACAAAAATGTCTCCAGACAGGGCCAGGTGTCCCCTGGGGGCAAAGTCACCCCCAGCTGAGAACCATTGGCCTAACCAAGAATTGTTAGCAGCGATCCTGTGGAAGTCAGTGTCGACTGACTGTATCACAAAAGGGTGCTGGTAAGGTTAGACGAAGTCCACTGGTTGGACACCTCCCTATAAATGTCGTTAAATTTTAAGTTTATCCTCTTAAGTGACCTCCTATGGGCTGGATTACACACTAATCAGAATGAGCCAGGCCTTTCAGTGTGGGTGAGATGAGAAACCAAGGAAGGCTATAACGTTGCCCCTCCCATTCAAAGAGCCAGCAATCCTGGAGGCACAGAAATGGGAAGGGCCCCCCGGCGGGGCGAGCTGCTGGGGCAGGAGACCCTACATTCCAGCTCCAAACCATGGGCACAGGAAGGCTGTGCCCCAGGCAGGGCCCCAGAGCTCCATCCTCTTGCAGATGTGGGGTTGGCGGATTTGCCAGGGTTTGGCGGTCCCGGGAGGGTGTGGGCTCGTCTGGCACCCGGAAATAGTCTGTGGCTTTGGGGCTGCCTCTGTAACGTGTTCGACTCTGCCTGCATTTTCTCCCTCTCTGCTGGACTCTCCTCGTACCACGTTCAGACAGGCTGGTTTTCACTCTCCAGACCCTGTGAAAGAGTCCTGTGTGCTGAGCATTGGCCTAAAACAACCAGGCTGTTTGCTGGGCCCTGGCTGTTAGGTGTTTCCATGTTAGTTTGTCCTCGGGTGTTCCTCTACCCTGTTCCCAGGGCAGCTGGGGCTGGAAACATGGTTGCTACTTATTTACTTACTTACTTACTTATTCATTTATTTATTTATGAATGTTCCTCTTGAGACTTGAGATCCTTTTTGGATTTTGTTTCTCGCAGTTGCTATTATCAATATTGCATATCATGTATTATTGCATACGTTGTATCATATCATATATGTGGTATGACTGTTATTATTACATTATTGATTAGCATATTTATTGAACTATTTATTCATTTATTTAGTGCCTACTATGTGCCAGACACTACTTTAAGAGGCCTACCATATAACAATGTACAAGGCAGAAGTCCCTGTTGTCCTGAGTTCACATTCCAGACAGAGGATAATTGAGAGACATGGATTTATATGTTATATCAGATGTGGGCAAGTGCTAAGGAGAAATGTTAGGCAGGATGGGTGGGCCAGGCCAGGTCAGCGAAGGAGGGGTTTCCCTTGGTTTTGGTGGGATCAGGGAGGGCCACATGGAAATGAGGCAACATTTCGGAAGAACAGAGCAGCCAGTGCAAAGGCCCTGAGGTGGGATGCAGTTGGCACGGTCACTGCACAATAGGAGCTGTATGGCTAAAACAGGAATGAGCAAGGGAGAGAGGGGTGGAGGGGGGTCAGATTGTTGGTGTCTTGTTGGACCTAGAAAGGATGTGGCTTTTGCTCCTCGTTGGCAAACCTTTGGAGGATTTTGAGCAGAGGAGTGACATGGCCTGCCTTTTGAAAATGAAATCAGCTGCCCTGCTGAGAATGGCCTGTAGCTGGTAAAGGGGCAGGAGCAGGGAGACGGGCGAAGGAGGAGGCCGATACGATATCCAGGGCACCGCAGTGGTGTTTCGGACCGGGGTGTTAACAGTGGAGGCCAGGAGAAGTGGTTTGGTTCTGGATACTCCTGAGAGTAGAGCAGACTGGACTTCATGTCGATTGGGAGCATATAAAGCAACACGAGCACATGATGGAAAATAAATAAAATCAAACAATACAGAAAGTATCAAGTAAAAGGTCAGTCTCCCATATCCTTTTCCAGAGTCTTCGGAGGTGACTACTGTCACCAGTTTTATCGTTTCTCCTTGCAGAAATTTCTTTGCATGTTAATGCACCTGTGTGTACACGTCTGTGCATGTGTTGTGTGCACAGGCGGGGATTTTATCCGTTTTCTTGAGGTGGAATCTAATGAAGTGTTTCTGCAATTAACTTGCCATTCCTCCCTTTATATCTTGGACGTCTTTTCATAGCAGCACGAACCTCTTCCTCACTGTTTTCAACTGCCTTCTACTTTGTCTAACTCTCTATTCCCAGCATCTGGCATGGAGACTAGTTGGTAGTAACCAACTATTCAATGAATATTAATTAAAAAAATTAAATCTTCCGTCACCCATTTAGCTGATTTCCTGTTGGTGGACATGGAGATCGTTTCTCTATTTTCCCTTCTTTCTCACATAGTCCTGCCATTCTTGAACAAACATCTTTTCAGAATTGAGTGTGTGCATCTGTATGGTGGATGACTAGGTTTGGGATCGCTGACTCAAAGGCTATGTACATTTTATATCTTGACAGGCAGAGCTGGATTGTCCTATCAAGAGGTTTCTTCAAATTACATATCAAAGTGATTTTCTGTTTCCTCTCTCAAAAGCACTGGCGATTATCAATCTTTATCATCTGTGTCAACCCCACGGGTAAAAACGGTATCTTGCTGTTTTGATTTGCATTTTAGATATGAGTAGATCGAAGCATTTTTAAAGAGTGCTGTCTGTTGATTTAATTCTTAGCCCCGTTTTCCTGATGTCTGATGGCAGTTCTCTCTCATTCTCTGCCTCCTTGGAGATGTCCTGGGTAACCAGTAACCAGTGCTTGTCCAGCCCTCATCACGTGCCAGCCATCATGCCAACTACTTTAACTCGTGTTAGCCCACTCAGTCTTCCCATGAACTCTGTGGAAGAGGTATGAGTAGCATCTGAGCCTCTGAGCCTCACTTACAGACAATGAAACTGAGGCTCAGAGAAGAACAAGTTAAGTCACCTAAGGTCACGTGGAGAGTAACCGGGGAACCAGTGTTTTGGATGTGGGGCAGAACTCTTAACCACTCTGCCATTTGGGTCGCTGGGATTGGTAAGAGCTGTGACTGTCCTTTAAGGCACAACCACTCCAATGTTTTGAAAACACAAGCCAAAGCATCCCCTGGCTCTGGGAAGTCAATGGACTGGATGAAGGCATGTGGTCACACTCGGGCTTGGGACCCCCTATGGTGTGAGCGCTGGAGACAGAGCTCTGTCCTGGGTGCCCGGAAGACAGCCGAGCCTCCGGGACATGTCCAAGGCCACACAAGAGAACAGTGTTGCCTGTTTTCACAGCGAGTCACATTTTCCCCTGACCACGCCTTCAGCTGCTCTGCAGAGCTGGATCTGGGGACTCACTGCAGTAGCTGCAATAATTTGAACTGTGGACTGGACCAGGTAGGTGGAGAGATGGATGGACAACCATGGACAGACACTTGGAAGAAAGAAAAGATGGATTTATCAGTAGACAGGTATAATATCTCAGTTTATATAAAAAATCCCGACTCTGCACTGACCACTGCCTCAGGTGCCGGGGATGGGAGATGAGGAACCTGGTGCCCTGCGCCCGGGAAGCTCCCAGCTAGAGCAGGGCGTTCTAACGTCTTCTGTGCCAGGGACCCCTCTGGCATCTGAATGGTATTTTTCAATACAAAAATAAATGTGTCAGATTATAAAGGAAAGGTATCAAAATAGATACAGAAATAACATTAAGTATCTGTATCAAAATAGAGAGAGAAAACAATTCTGCAAAATAATAACACAGTTTGCATGTTTATTAATATGGCAAGTAACTAGATTTGGCCTCGGGTCTATTAACACTAATTTTGAAGTAGTGGCAAGTGTACACAATATTTTGAGACATCTGCTACCAAAAATGTGATATGAAAATATCTATAATTTCTATTGGTGTCAGGGTCTCAAGTCTTGCTCATACATCTGCAGTCTGGTGCTTGCCTTCAGAACTGGAGGATATTCTAAATTTTAGTTATAGTTAGTGACAATAATTATGAAAGTACATTGTCCATGCTCGAGACCCCCAGAATTCTCTCGATGGCCCCCGCAGTCCATCCACATCTGGATAATGATTGTGGACTACATGGAAAGGCAGACCATTACAAAGCACTAGATAATCAGAGAAATGGTGTGCTGAGTCACCGGCTTTACTCAAAGTCTCATGGTCTGTTTTGGACCTTTTTTCCCTTCTGGCCATTAATAGCTGAATGGTTGTAAGATAAATGGACTTTTGATATTTCTTCCTTGTGGAGTGTTGCCAGATCTATGATAATCTAGGAGCCCCTGGTACTCCCCACAATATTCCAGAAAGCTTCATGGAGGAGCCGTTGCCCACACCACATCCTAAATGGTGAGTGAGAGTAGGCCAGGAGAGGCAGGGATGAGAGGACTCGCAGGCCATTCCCAACAGAGAAAATAGAAATGAAATAATGGGCCCTATTAAGAAATCACAAGAAACAGTACTAAGGGAGTACAGGGAGAGGAATAGAGAATGGCAAGAGATGGGGCTCATGAGGTAGGCACAGGCCCAGATCATGTAGACCACACCAGGGAGCTTGAGGTGTAGTGGGTGGGCAGTGGGGAGCCACTGAAGATGCTTGAGCAGGAGAGTAACATGGCCCGAGATCAGTTTGAGAAGATGACTCTGGCCGCTGCTTGGGGAATGGAATGGAAAGGTGAGCCTGGAGACAGGGCAGGCAAGGAAGGGACATTCAATCCAGAAAAACTGTGAGGAAGGCCTGAACTGGGGCAGTGAAAGGGAAACCAGAGAGGAGGGACAGATTCGTGGGTCATTAGTGTGTAGATAGGGCAGGATTTTGGCAAGTGCGGGGAGGGCACACAAAAAAAAATGAGATGGGAATGCGTGGATGAAGGACAACTTTGGAGGGAAGATGAAATCGTCCTTGGACAGGGGAGTTTATACCGTGAGAAGCTGTCAAAGAGCAGGTTTCAGGAGCCCCCACACCTCCTCTTTCCCCAGAAGGCCAGGCTGTGGGGGACTCCGCAGATTCATCAATGTGGACTCTTGCACCCAGAAGTTCTGCCAGAATTTCAGTGCTGCAAGTTCAGTGCTGGCCACTATCTCCCAGGAATGAACTGAGGCAAAAAGATAGTAAGAATTAAACCACTTTTAACAGAAAATCCTGCACTTTGCAGGGATTTATATGCCTTTCTGGGCTGAATAATAATTTTTTTTTACAGCTACAGCTGGCGTTATATACAGCCTTATAAAATGCCATGGTAGCTCTCATGAACATCGCATTGCGGAATATATGACTTTCTTTTCCAAGGCTTTTTTAGAGCATTGTCTCTGGCTCGTGCAGGCTGAAAAGCCACACTGCACTTCATCCGACAGAGCGGGCAAGTGTCTTCTCTGGGACTGCTCATCATTGTCAAGGTTTCTGGGCCCTGAGGAGGCAGCCACTGTCTGGGGATGTCCGCTCAGCTGGATCAGAGGTCAGGCTGGCTCTTCCCTGTGGAATTCAGCTTGGCTAGACTTGCCCTGACCAATTTAGAAGCTGACCTTTTATAAGGTATAATGTGTCTCTTTGGTGGCCTGGGGTGACCTGAGAGAATTCACACCCAGACACACACACACACACACAGGTGCCAGGGCAGTGACGGGGGATGGGGTTTCAACAGTCAACATCCTGAGATGGGCCTTTGCCCACCTTTTTATGTCCTTTCCCGTCCTCCTCCCCCTGACTGTGGACGACTGCACTGAGAAGTCACCATTGTCCAGGAAAGAGAATTTCCCCCCAGGAAAGTGCAGTCAGACAGTAGCATTGGGAAACACTGGGGAGCGGCAGTGGGCACTTGAGTTAATTGTTTTGTTGGTTAACTGGGAGTTTTTAGTCCTTGCTTTTAAAATATTTCCAAAGTGTGTCAGCCCACATTTCCAATGTGTTGAATCCATTGCTGGTAGCCGAATGTTTGGGGCAGTTTGATTACACAGGTGTCAGTTTCCTCACGGTGTTTTGTGCTCCATGCTCCATCCACGTCCACCTCTGCACCTCTCCCCACGCTGTGTACCCCCCTGGGGGCCTTTTCTCCCCCTCCTCCTACACAAAGTCTTCCCAGCCTGTCCAGCAAAGCCCAGGCCTCAGCCTCTCCCTGGCAGCCTTTTCCACAGTGGCAAATGTGAACTGGTGGCCCGCAAGATAATTTCTGGCAATGCATGAACAAACTCTGAAAGCATTAATCACTATTTGTTTATTTTTCCAGTTACGTTCTATTTTGTTTTTTCCCATTAATGGATAGTATTTCCTTTTCCAATTAGTTCAGTAAAGAGAAAAATAGATGAGCTGATTTAAAGAGCATTGCTAAAAAAAGAAAATGGACATTGAATGGACGGCAAAATCGGAAGAGTTAGCGGGTGGGATGATTACGGTTCGGGAAGAGTGACTCAGTTCCTCGCTGCCCTCTTCCTCCTGGATTTCCCACTACAGCAGCTGGAAACTCATTTCCTTTTTCCGATCTCCACGTTTCTCATCGTGATGTCAGCCTTATACGTCGGTCAGCTGGCAGCTGGCTTTTATCGACTCCAGAATTAATTGATTTTTTTTCAATGTGGGGCTTGTCACTGCCCCAGCTAGACTGGAAGCTCCTTTGGGGAAGCTAGACACCACAAACTCTGGACATTCTTAGGTGGTTAGTAGGTAAAAGGCCCTTTACAGGGAAAGATTTACTTTTTCGTTTTTCTTTGCTCTAAAGTGTGAGTTCTTTCACGTGAAAGATGAGAATATGCGTGTATTGCAAGTCCGAGAGGCAGGTGGGTAGCGGGGTGGAGGCGGGCAGCTTCTGCTGCAGCCACCTTTGTGCTGGGCAAGGTCCTGGCTGTGGAGAAAGGCCTCTGAAGCTCCTCCTCTAGGTCCTAACAGACCCATTTGGGCCCAAGATCAGCTTGTCAGTTGTGATGCGCCAGTTGGGAAGAGGACACGTAGCAAGTCGTTGACCAATTTGTTATAAACACCCAGAACCTGCATTCTACACGGTCACTCCATTCAGACTTGGCTGCAGACCCATGCTGTCCCATGGGGTGACGAGCAGATGGGTGGGGCTGCGGAGCCCTTGAACTGTGGCTAGAAATGTAGATGCAGTACAAACCAGACAACGTAAAACTCACATTGATACATGTTTGTAGTGATTGCATGATAAAAAAGATAGTATTTTGGATACATTGGGTTCAGTTAAATAGGTTATTCCAATTGGTCTCTCCCATTTTTTTTTAATGTGGCTCCCAGAAATTTGAAGTTACAGATGTGACTTTCATGACGATGAAGGAAATTGGGTTGGATGAAAGCTGAACCTGAGAAAAGCTCAGGAAACAATTTCTCTTTTTAAATTGCAATTTTTCTCACTTGCTGAGCTTAGGGCCTGCCGAGAGGAAAGGAAAAGAGATGTCATTTAATTGACGGTTCTGGGTAGTTGAGTTACTTGGCACTTTGCCCCTAATTGCACTGACTCTCACCTCTCCCCAGGTCCATAAGCACTCTGCTTTTACTACTGATTGTCCATGTTTTCTTCGTGGCTCGGGCCTGGGCGCCACGCAGAAGGGTGGAGGTTGCAGAATTCAGAGCCCCTGCCAACGGGGTGATAGTGAAATGAAAAAACAAGCGTGATTGCTAGGCAGCTGCCAGTGGCCAGTCTGGGGATGAACTGAGGTTCAGTTGTCTGAAGGCCAGAGCCCTCACTCCCGGCTCTTCTGACAGTGACCAGCATTTCACCTGTGGGAGGCACTTCGCCAGACGACGTGTCAGGGAGGACTTTGCAACAGTCCACCCCGTGGTTTTGTTAATAGGATGTGCTTTCTCAGGAAGCAGTGTGGTGTGCGAGGGAGTGATTCTTGCCCTCGAGTATGAGGATGCCACACGACCCCCAACACCGAACAGATGAGGTGGGCAGCAGCTTGCTAGTGATGTGTAGTGTACTCGCAGCGTGGGGAGGAGAATGTGACACGCCACGCAGGACCAGACGGGGTGGGGGTGGGGGTGCACCCAGGAACAGAGTGAACGTCCAGGGACCATGGGAGGTGGGCTCTAGTGTTAAGAGGGTGAGGTGACCATAGGTTCCCATGAGAGGACGTGATCATCTTATTTGAAAGATAGGGCTGGTAGAGAGCTGAAGCCATCTTTCTACTCAGAGGTAAGCAGTTTCCTGTGGAAGGAGGGCTGTTTGGTGAGCACACCTTCTCCCAGGGAGCACAGTGGGCAGGGGAACTTACAGTCAGGCCATTTGAGGCCCTCTCGGTTTTCCCCAGATGTCAAGGCAACTGAGAATATTAGTTTTAGCCCTGTTCCACAGTGTGGCGGGGAAGAGTGGAGGGTGGAACCATCCCATCTGGGTTTGAATTGGCTGTCGCCAGCGGTTTACCTCTTGGACAGTCAATATGCCCTTCAGTAGAGTGGTGGAAGCATTGACATCTGCCATGTATGTGTGTGTGTGTCTATCTTTCTGTACATATCTGTAGATACACACACATTATTTCCCCTTTCCAGTGTGTGCTTTAATCCCTCCCTCCCTTTAAACAACAACCACAACCACAACCAAATCAAAAACAGCCTGTAATGAAAAACAGATGTGCCAGTGAGCAAGCTGACTTCTTCAAGCCAAAGGCTACATCTGGCCCTCCATGTACTATTTCCACTGACTAACCGAGGACTTGGTTTTGCATGGCCAGAGGCAGACATTGGCTCATGCTGTTTCAGGGCCAAGGCACCAGTCTGTTAGTCTATGTAATGCTAAGAAGACACAGCCTCCACCCTAGTTCAGACAGTGTCCAAGCTCCCAGGGCTTTACTTTGGCATAGTGAAGGCGGCCGCCTGGGAGCAGGCGCAGCTCCGGCGCGGCAGCTCTCAGAGGGCGTTGTGTGCTGCAGCTGGAGTTCCCCTGCCTTCTCTAGAGGTGAGCTGTTGCTTTCTTGTCAGAGATGGCCTCACCCACACATGGAGCTCAGAGGCTGGTGGGACTCAGAGGGGATCTTGGGAAGGCAAATTGTCTGCTCTGCCCAGGGGATTGGCTGGAACCCAGTAGAGCATAAGTGCCCAGTTCATGCAGCACAGGGGGTCATCTGATAGCCCCTGCCTCCCAGTTACACACACTGTCTTTGTACAAAGACAGACCTCAGTTCAAGGGGCAGTCCTGTGTCTCCTTAGGTGCCCGCACACCACCTGGTATTGTGTGTTGCAGATTTTATTGCCCCTTGCTCATCTCCCACCTTGGCAGGGTGTTCTCCATGCAAACCCTGGCCTTGGTCACCTCGTGGGATCCCAGAGTTGCAGCCGTGCTGAGCCGCTCAGGGAGCTGAACTGGTGTGGTTCTTTGAGCAATGTGGGTGGTAGCGTTCTGGCACCAGGCAGGCAGGCAGTGAAATGTCAACGTCATAATTCCAGGCCTGGATCCACCCATTCCTCAGCTCCTTCCAGGTGTGGGGGCAAATGGATATGGATGGAGAACAAGGACCTTAGTAGCCCAGCCCCGCTATCAGCTGTGTGCAGTGATCTGTTTATGTGTGTGTGTAGTCATGAACGAACAGGCAGTTCTTTAATGAGCACACGCTTGGTGTCAGATACAGTTTCTGCCCTCATGGAGCTCATAGCTCTGTGTGTGTGTGTGTCTAAGAGTATTTGCATGTATAGGTTTGTAGATGTCACTAACAGAGCAATGACCATTTTTTGAGCTCCCTGTGTGACAGGCACTAGGGCTGAAAAACTGTTCTCATTTAATCCTCATAACTACGCTGGCTGCCTAGGCACTGTACTAAGTGCTCTGAATTTTAAGGTAGAACCTTCTAGAACCTATCCTAATATTAACCCCCCCACTTTTTTTTAACTCCTCACTGAGAATATGTTTATTGATTTTAAAGAGCAAGGAAGGGGGAGGGGAGAGAGAGAGAGAGAGATCTATGTGAGAGAGAAGCATCGATTGGTTGCCTGCAATACATGCCCTGACCAGGGATAGAATCCACAACCTTTTAGTGTATATGATGATGCTCCAATGAACTGAGCCGCTTGGCCAGGGCTATTCACCCCCTCTCACAATTGAAGAAACCTAAGGTGAGTGGTCAAGTGCCTTACCTGTGGTGATACATCTAGTAAGTGGCCAAGCTGGGAGTCTTACCTGGTGGGCGAGTCTGCAAATTCCCGTATGTCCGTGTGGTGTCACTAGCAGACCCAGAGCCAGGAGTTGCTGATTTTGAGACTGTACTTCGCCCCTCTGCTATAATATCTACTTCCATGAATCTTTGTTTTCTCGTCAGTGAAACAGGTGATGATGTCATGGCAGTATGTGAGCAGAGGGAGGGTATGGATCAATGAGATAATGTTCAGAAAGGCCATTGTTGACTCAAAAGAACTGTATAGTTGAAGAATCAAGAAAAAACATAAAGATGGAAAGAATGACTGTTGGGAGAGGAGAGTTGATTTTTATCAGTTCTCCACTGTTTTCCAGTCAATGCTCACAGTAACCCAACAAAGCTATCCCCCATACCATGTCCCCCTGTCATATAAAAGGAGAGCTGAGGCTCAGTGAAGAAAGGGCGGCGGCGTGTTTGGAAGCAGGCCCAGTCCCGTGCAGAGCCCCTGTTCTGTGTGCCTGACTGGGATTTGGTCGGCATCAGCTCCTGGCGCGACGTGGCCCACTGCCTGTCTGCGAGAGTGGAGTGTCCTTGGGAACATGGCCACACCCATGCGTTACACACGGGCAGTGGCTGCCGTGGGTCCCAGCGACAGGGCTGAGCCGTCGTGACGGAGACCATATGGCCTGCAGAGCTGACAGTCTTCGCTCCCTGACCCTTTGGTGGAAAGTTCACAGGCCTTTGTTCTGGACCACAAGACCTGTGAGAAGGCGAAAGCAAGCGTTACAGAATGTGAGCAGACATGCGGACCCTGTCTGTGTGCACATGCAGCAGAATGGGAGCCCTCCGGAGCCTTTGGGAGCTAAGACAATCTTCATTTCCTCAGGAGCTGGGTGTTCCCCATGGGGAATCTTTCTCAATGATATCACTCGTTTCCTACCTCCTGAAACAGAGTATGCTGTGCATGTATTTCAACTTCCCTTGAAAAAAATCTCGCCAGCATTTCAAGCACTAGGTTTTGGATTCTGCTAAAAGCACCAGTGACCCCCAACGGCATTTCAAATGCTGCAGCTCTTCACTCTATGGCCCCAGAGCCTTTTTAAAAAAAATCTTTCTGTCTGCTTTTTGATCATTTTTCCTGCTCTTGCCTTTCTAGCCCACTGTTATTTCTGGCTGCTTTCAGTGTGGTTGATTGTGACCATCCGCTGGCTCTGCTTCTAACTCTAGAAATCACCAAACTCATTAGAAATGTACACAGAGTAATGGCCTGTGATGGAGAACCTGGGGCGTCTCTCCTGTCTGTGGCTGGTCTGTGTAGCTGAGTCCCATGGAAGCAAAGTTACACGGTGTGTGTTGCTTGCCTCCTGCAGTCCAAAGGCAGGGAGTTTTCCGCTCCATGATGGCCTTGTTGTCCCAGGATTCTGACAGTAGCCAAGGTAACAGCAAG
>PVKM010032138.1:0-16539 GCA_004027735.1 Carollia perspicillata
TGTCTTATTTTCTTGATTTTAGGAAAATCAAGAAATCATACTTGATTTAGTAAAATGTTATATACCTATATGTTATGAGTATATATATATATATATATATATCTCGCACACACAATATTTGCCATTTTACTATTTCTTAGTCTACGGTTTAGTGGCATTAAGCAAATTCACGCTGTTGTGAAACCATCATCACCACCCACCTCCGAAACACCTTCCATCTTGCAAAACCACAACTCGAAGCCCAGTACGCAGGAACTCCCCATTCTCCCATACCCCAGGCTCTGGCAACCACCGTTCTACTTCCTGTCTCTATGCATCTGACCACTCTGGGTATCGCATGTCAGTAGAACTATGCAGTATTTGTCCTTTTGTATCTGGCTCATTTCACTTAGCGCACGTTTTCAAATCTTATCCAAGTTTTAGCATGTATCTATCAGCTTTTTGTTCTTTTATGACTAAATGATATCCTTTTGTGTGTATGTGTGTGTGTCTCACAATCTATTTATCCATCCATTTGTCAACGATTGATATTTGGGCTGTTTCCACCTTTTGGCTATTGTAAATAGTGCTGCCATAAACTTTTTATGCAAGTTTCTTTGTGACATATTCCTTTTCTCTTTACATATACTTAGGAGTGAGACCGCCGGGTCATTAACTTTTTGAGGGACCAACAAACTGTTTTCCATAGTGGTTGCACCATTTTATACACCCACCAGCAATGTACAAGGGTTCCTATTTCTCCACATCATTGCCAACACTTACTTTTCATTTTTCTGTAGTGATACGCTCATACAATGGAGTACTATTCAACAAAATAAAAAAGAATAAACTGATACACACTACAGCATGGATGAATCTCGAAAGCATTATATGACTTCCAGTTTCTGGTTCAGCATGCAAGAAACCTGGAAGTCGTTACTGTATTCTAACAAGTAAAAAGCTGAACACACTGAAAATCATCATCGACTCTTCTTAGATCCATCAGCAAATTCAGGTCACAGGGCAAACCACTGCCCCCCTCCAAGAATGGAGGGGCAGAGAGGCGGAGACAGAGAGCTACAACTTACCAGAGCAGAAAGCCACAGACAGAAATCTCTAGCAGAATGAGTACTGGGGCAGGAAAAATCTACACTGTGATAGACTGATGGCTGGAGGCGCACTGTGGACAAAGCCCACTATGGATATAAGGCTAAGAGTTAAAAACTCTGTGGGGCCCAGACTGAGGAAGGCTCCTACACTCCTGTGCATCTTCACCCCCGGGAGCCCTCCAGGCTCGCGGTGACTCCGAGGGAAATCTCATGTTTTCAGCAGGCGGAGGGGGAAAGTAGCCACTTAAAAAATATACCCAAAGCAAGCTGTTCTTTACAAGGCCTACCCTCAAAAGAAACGATTTTGCCAGAACCTAACTGAAGTGGGTTTATCAGGGTCTCACCTATGTGGGGGAAGGGCAATACCCCACTGCAGCTCCCTCCAGCCTTCCTGGGATACCTATGGGGTGAAAGACCAGAGAGGCACGGGAAGGCCACCACCGTGCAGGGGGCGCAGACTCGCTAAAAGACTGAGACCTCGTCACAGGACTCTGGAAAGCGTCTCCTGTCCCCACCCCTGTCACATCACTAACAGCCTATTTACCGAATTTCCTTTTTCCCAGGGCATTACATCAGGTTTTCAACAGAAAACAAGGCACACAGAAATCACAAAGAACAGTTCAGTAAGCCAGAGCTAGCCTCATCACCAGACTCAGATATGGCAGGGATGTTGGAATTGAGGCTGGGAATTTAAAATTAGCAAGATTAATATGCTAATGGCTCTAATGGAGTAAGTAGACCAAATGCAAGAACGGATGGCCAAAGTAAGCTGAGAGATGGAAATTTTAAGAAAGAATCAAAAGAAATGTTAGAAACCAAAAGCATTATGTGAATGAAGAAAGCCATAGTACAAAGACCACATACCAGATGGATCCATTTCTATGACGTTCTAGGAAAAGCAAAAGTGTAATGACAGAAAGCACAGCAGTGGTTAATGGGGGCCGGGAGTGGGGGAAAAAGATTGACTGCAAAAGGGGAAATAAGGAACTTCTTCGGGTGTGAGAAAAGTTTAGTATCGTGATGGTAACGGTGGCTACCCAGCTGTAAACATTCTTCTAGACTCATCCAATTGTTTACCGATTTTAATTTAAACTTGGTAAGCTTTACTGTATGCAAATGATATCCCAATGGAGTATATGTAAATTATAAGTAACTATATAAATTTACACACACACACACACACACACACACACGAATTAACCTTCCTTTACAAAGGAAAAAAAGAGTAACATCTTATCCACTCAGCTAACCCTCTTTGGTGGTGCATCTTTCTGTCCCAGCCTCTTCATCTGTTGCTGTATGTGCTGACGAGTGGACCCCGACCCCGGCGACCCTGGGAGTGAGCGCTGCCCCAGCGTCCCGTCCTGCACAGCCCTGCCCGGCTCCTGCAGACTCAGCCCGTCTCACACTCGGCCCCCCTCTTTTCCTGGGGCCTCATGCATACTGTAGTCATTGCTGTTTTCAGCCAACCCCCCAACATATTTTCTTTCCAGGGTCTAATGATATGAAATTAATGTTATCTTCTTTCACTTATGACATAAAAGACACTGAAATATCTTAAAAGCACAATTACGTTATGAAACTGTGCCCACTGCTAACAACTGTAAAAACACCACCTCATCAAAGGCCAACAACTTTAGAAGGCAAGCACCTCTAGGGTCAACTGTGTCCATGTGTCCTGCTAGTCTGTGGCCAGTGTTAGTCCACAGTTTTATTATTTTCACAATAAATTGTGCAATTCTAGCAAAAGCTGGTGTAAGTACTTATCTTTATAATCTGCAGGAAAAAATCAGAACCCATCAAGCTGCCCGAGGTGAAAGAAATATTCCCAACAGAGAAAATGAGTGTAAAAGCCAAAAAAGTATGTAAAGTTCAATCGCCTTGTTTTAGAATGCCTTGTTTTCTCATTTCCTTCTGCTTTGGCAAGTTAACATAAAAGGTGTAACTTCCCTGAGATTTAATTTCCTACTCTGCACCAAGGTCAAACCACTCGTACATACTGTAGCGGAGCTCTCGGGTGCTCTGCCTCACCTACACAGAGATACCCTGAATTCGGATTTCCAAGTCCAGTCAGCAAGACGGAAGACCTGCCGGGCAAACCTCCTCTGAGCTTCCTAATTACTCACGGCTCTTTTCATTTCCATGGTCCGTGAGGTACGACTGCAAAGTCCCTGCGTGTTAACTGGGGGGGTTTCCGGAGGGAGGCGCCGCGCTCACCTGGGCGTACTGGTCCAGCACCGTGGCTGCCTCGCTGTGCTTCCTCTGCTCAGCCAGCTTCCCTGCAAAGACACCAGGACGCGTTTGACCACGGCTGGCCCGCCAAGAACGGTATCCCCGAACTCCAGGTGAAATGGTTTTTGGTAGTGTTATTTAAATAAAAACGGTCTCAATACAAATTGGAGATTGCGCTCTACGGCGTATACTTCCAAATCAAACTGCTTTAAAACAACATGTTCAAAGTGCTAAGACTGTTCCGTAGGATAATAAAAGGCAGTGCCAAAAACCCAGTCTCACATCAAGTGAGCCTGGGAAGCACTGGGAAAAACACTGAACAGTGTCTTCTGATGCAGACCATTAATACGTCTTTATTAGGTATCAAATGACGTACTTCGTGAATTTCTCTGAGGGGAAGAGGCAGGAACACCACGGAGTCCTACCGTGAATGGCAGTTCCAATCTAAATCTAGCACGAGGTGTGAAAATCACACACGGTCAGAATTAGCCATGAAAAATGCTTCGAAAGGCATGCGCGTGGGAAACTGACCTGGCATCTCCCACTATCCATCTTTCCCCCAATAGGAAGAGACTGCCGTTTGGTTGCTTGAGCACGAGGTGCACAGTTGTTTTCCCTGGGGACATGCGGCGTTTTTAGACCCCAGGACCGTACTCACTGAGCCCGGCTGAGGCAATGGCACTGTGGAAGAAGGCCCAGAGCACCGGGGGCTGGCAGACCCGTGCCTCCCACCTCACGCTAACTCCAGGCCACACGATCACGGACGAAAACAGGTCGAGTGGCCTCCACTATTGAGAGAGCTGGCTTATGTAAGTGAAGTTAACACTCACATGAAATGACTCCACCACATGCTATTTCTCCAAACGCCTGACCACTGCCTTCCCCACCACTTTTTATAAACACCTGGGACACCGAGGCATACTCCGCCCTGAGGCACATAGCAAGCCTGGAGTCGTAAAGAATACGAAAAAAGATCATAGATCACAGAGCTAGAAGGTATAAACTACCAATGCCCAGCAGTTTCTAAAGCAGAAGTAACCACAAAGCCATAATGAGTAACTAAAAGGCCCAGAATAAAAAATTCTTAAACCTGTAGCTGCTGACTCCAAGCACAGCTGAGAGGGCCAGACCCCCTGCTCCTCTCTCCTCACAGGCAGACCCGAACCTCTCCTCTGCTCTAAGAGATGAGACTCTGGTACAGCCACGCCACGTTAATCTGTACTGAGTACGAGACTGCCTTCAGGTAGGCTGCCCTAAATGTCTTTGGGAGGAAGGGAGGGAGGAAGGGAGGGAGAGGGAAAGGAGGGAAAGGAGGGAAAGGAAGGAAGGAAAGGAAACAAAAAACCCTCTGGAGAAGGTCTCATTTTGGAGAACCTAAGTGACAGTGTCTACCTGCCAGAACTCTGCTGAGGCCGGCCAGCTGGTCTTGGCTCAGGGAAAGCTGGGCTGCCACACAGAGCGCCTGCTGCCAGCTGCCAGCAGCCAGAAAGGCATCCAGTGCTTTCTCGTGGGCTCCACAGCGGGCAAACACCAGCCCCCCTGGCTCATAGCGGTGCTCCTGCATCAGGTGTTCCCCGTAGGCAATGCTGATATCCTGTGACGAGAGATGGAGGGCGGTAAGGAAAGGTGACAACCATTTTTTAAATCTCCACTGTCGCCTACGTTAGTCACTGTACTTGAAACTCTTGAAATCACTTAGGAAAACCCTATGGCCGCTCAGTGAATTCAGTCATTCTGCCATTCAAAACCTTTCTGAGGATGTGCCATTAATTCACACAAGTAACTACTGGGCACTATTCAGGGCCGTGAGAATGACACTGCCATCAAGACATAAACCAAACAATAACAAGAACCACCACCAAGCGCCTGCTCTTGTGGCAACAGAGAAAGGACTCGCAGCGGTGAAGACAGCGAGCTGCGAGGACAGTGAGCCACGGGAAGAGTTAGGGAGAGCGTTCCGGGCCGGCAGCACAGAAGGCTCCGTGGCCAAACTGCGGGAACGTGTAGGGAACACACAGGAGGGAACATGCAAGAAGGCGGAGCAAGCGAAGCAAGCGAAGCAGTGAGAGCACAGGGGAGAGGAACAGATGACGAAATCGAGAGCAAAGAGGCAGCCCCTGGCCGAACTCTCCAGTTCCCCGGCTCAGTGTCAGGCAGGGACACAGAAGGAATGTAACACCGAGTCTCTGCCCTTAGGAAGTCCACCGCCTGGTGGGAGAGACAGATCCCCAAACCAGCAGTCTGATAAATGCCACCAAGTTAAGAACAAGGTAGTCTGAGAGGTCAGCGCTCGGAACTCATCCAGGACTGGCTTTTGGCGGGGAGACCTGAGCGTGCTGACGGACAAGCGGGACTAAAGGAAGGGGGAGGCGGAGGGCCGGCAGAGGCAGCTGACGCTAGAGAAGCAGTCAGGGGCCCGACCACAGAAAGAGGTGTGCGATCTGCAGGCGGCTGGAGGTGGAGCCGAGGGCGGCCTGGTGAGCTGGTTAACAGCACGGGCTCCAGGTCCCGGGTCAGCCACTTCACAGCCCGGGTCTGCAGGCAAGTTGTGTCCTCACCTGTAAGTTGTGCACACCGCCTACCACATTTCTGTGAGAATTACAGAGTATGTGTAGCTTACAAGCGAAGTACCTGATGTATAAAAAAAGCTAAGCAGGTGTTTGTTTAAACAGACAATCCAAATGTTTTCCTTTTATCTCGAAATGCATGAGGGAGATGTGCACTTTCCAGGATGATCAGCTATGCAGCAGGGAGGCTGCGCCGCAGGAGCGGGAGGAGGCAGGGAGCCCCACGTGGAAACTCCTGGGGGTGTTCCCCGTGAGGAACCTGGGACCATGCCTAGCTTTCCGGCCTGGGAAAGTGGTTCAGAAGAGGAGCAGGTCAGATGAGAAGTCTAAGGTGAGGCCAATTCGTCTGAAGATGAACCCAGACGCCAAGGACAGAGTTCTGGACTCAAGACCCCCACCCCTGTCCCACTGAGGCACGAAGCGGAACCAGGAGAGCCTCGAGCTGTGCACCACACACCTTGTACTGCTGCGAGCTCGGTGGATACAACCTCAGAGCCTCGTTATACAAGTTTTTATCTTTGATTAGGTTTAAGCATTCTGGGAAGTACTCGGGTCCTGCAGAAATAAGATTCACATACACACAAGCATAAGGCTTTGGAAGCAGAAAGGATTTCAATTGTACCAATGGTCCCCAACCAAGTCAACAAGGGACCTTTGTAAGACCTGTGTAATGAGAGGATCGAGAGCCCAGAATCCAGGAACTGGAATTTGAATGAACACCACTGCAGATTCTCAGGTATCAGAAGCACAGATTGGGATTAGAGTTCTGCTTTAAAAAGTTTTTTTTCACTGCCCTGGATAAATGACCATCCAGCAGTTTGTGCAACCTGCTTATTTAATAAGAATCACCTGGGGAGCTTATTAAACATTCACATGTCCGAGTCTGACTCTGAAACCCACCTGAATCAGATTTTCCAAAGAAGCCGGCAGCTGAATGCGTAACAAGCTCCCCAGGTGACTGACCCTCCCTCGTCCCGTCTCAGCCCTCAGGGAAGAACCACACTTGCTGAAGCCTGAGGCCCCAGCACGGGTCAGGGACTGGCGCTGTGCTGGCTCCGCTCCGTCACTGACGACTGAAACTGTGGCTTTCAGGGCACCACTGGTGGGCACTCAAATCTCGCTCGGGACACGCCGGGTTTCCCTCAGGTGTTTGCCAGCACCATGAGAAGAGTGCGTTATCAACCAGTTTTGATTTTGAGACACTGAAGTGAATTTAGGAGGTGATCATCCTTAACCAGAAAAGATCTGCTCTATTGTCTTGGCTGCGGAGATCCTGGCTCTTTAAAGGGCATTAGCTTTACTCTCAGCTTCTCAGAACACCTACAATGAGGTGCACGTACGTAACTGGTCAAGTTTTCAGCAGTGGAAATTGTAATCAGTCTATTTCTAAACGTATAATATTTTAGCCCTGGCTGGTGTGGCTCAGTGGACTGAGTGCTGGCCTGAGAGCCAAAGAGTCGCTGGTTCAATTCCCAGTCAGGGCATAGGCCTGGGTTGAGGGCCAGGTCCCCAGTAGGGGGCACGTGAGAGGCAACCACACACTGATGTTTCTCTCCTTCTCTTTCTCCCTCCCTTCCCCTCTCTTTAAAAATAAAATAAAACCTTTAGAAGTAAATAAATAAACAAACTAATATTTTAATTTATAGCCTGCCTAGTTCCAAAGAAAATTTAAAGCAGAAATAAACATACTAATCCTCATACTTACCACATTTGCTGAGGTGGCCAATGGCTTTTTCATACCGTTTCAAGTGTTTGTCTATGGTGAACCGCTGATAATTAGTTTCCATTTTCTTCAGTGTATTAAGAAATGGAAGATATTCTTTGGGATCCTAAAAAAATTGCAAATTGGAGAACTTTATTGCTTGTGATTATACTTATAAAAATATAAATAATTATAGCAGTAAGTCCAAAACTACATAATTTTAAGAATATGTACCATATTAATAATTATTGGTTTTTACTTATTGATTTTAGAGAGAGAGAAGAAGGGGGGAGAGAGAAAAAGAGAGAAACATTGATTTCTTGTTCCACTTAAAAAAAAAGATTGTATTTATTTATTTACAGAGAGGGGAAGAGAGGAAGAAAGAGAGGGAGAGAAACATCAATGTGTGGCCACGTCCTGTGTGTCCCCTACCAGGGACCCAGCCCGCAACCCAGGATGTGCCCTGACCAGGAAATGAAGCCAGCGATCCCTTGGTTCGCAGGCTGGCACTCAATCCACCGAGCCACACCAGCCAGGGCCATTGGTTATGCTCCTTTGTTAGAGGAGAATTTGTTCACACATGGGCCTGCAATCTTAACAACAACCCAGTACTTTTATTTCACTTGCTCAACCCAGCAATCCAAACACTCTGACGCCCACACAGCTGTGGCAGAGCATGGCGCTGGAAGCGTGGTTCTGCTCCCAGGTGCGGCTCACAGACCTGCCTCCAGGCCTGTCCTCACAGGCCAGCACGCGGCAGGACGCTGCACCATCGGGAGCAGGCACTGACGCTGCCACGATCACCTCTGCAAGAACCAAAAGGACGGCGCAGCGGCAGCCCCGCATACCTTCTGGGACTTCTCAGCTACCATGAGGACCAAATCAAAGTTGTAGGTCCCGAGAGAATGATCGTATAATTCATTGACGTCTACCAGCAGCAGCAAGTACTTCAGGGCCTCTTCGGCACTCACAGCATCAGGATCAGAGGGAGCACTTCCTGTCCGTGTGTCAGAAAACGAGAGAACAGAACCATGTCGAGGAAAACCCACGCGCCTAACAACATAACCAGAAAGACACAGTAACACACTTTCTAGCACGCACACACACTTTCTAGCATGCACACACTTTTGACTCTTTTGCACATGCTCTGTAGGGCAGCCCTCAAAAAAAATGACACAGGTCTTAAAACAGCGACCCAAAGGCCACGGGTGAGACTGGCGCTGCGGCCCTGGTCCTGGTCAGCGTGGCCACCCGAAAACTGGAAGACAGGTGGCAATCGAGCCCCCCTTAAACACGCTCTCCGTGAGCGCGTGTCTACCTTGGAGCTCGTGGATCTTCTGCAGCACGACTTCCAGTTCTGGGGTGGATTTCTTCACATGAGAGGTGAGTATCGACAGGAGGTACCTGAGGTGAGGAGGAGGAGCAACACGCAGAGTAAGGACAACCGCTCACTCCTGGTAGTCAGGAGATGCCGGCCCACGGCAGCGCACGTACTTGCGAGGATTTATGCTCTCCATGGCTGCTCTCATCGCATCGCAGATGAGGTCTACTTTGCTCCCCTGGGGACCCCCGGGCGGCTGCGCGGGGCCGGGAACTGGCGGAGGGTACATGGTCTTGGTGACATCTTCTTCCCTGAGAACACGCGTTACACGGTCACTGTCTGCTCTCAAACTACTAACATAAACCCAGCTGTCTTGAGGAGATAAAAACAGCTTCTGGAACACAGTTTAACTGTGATATTACCCATATAAGGTCAAAACGGAGAAGCTTATTGAGAAATGAAGACCTGTACACTAATATTCCAACGTTTTATCCAGGCAGCCCCAAACCAGGGGCAGTCCAGGTGCCCAACAACAACTGTAGTGTATTTACACCAGGGCGTACTACTGAGTGATAAACAAGGTGAACTCGTGATATGTGCAAAATATACACTAAATGAAAGAAGTTTTATTTACACAGAAAACTAAATAACTATGAACCCATTCATATAAATGAATGGACATAAATCCATTTTACGTGTTCCGTTCTTGAACACGTAAAACTCACCTATGGTGAAAAGTCAAAAAAGTGGTTGCCTAGGGGCCAGGGACTAACTGAGAAGGGCCTGGGGGAACTTTCTGAGATGAAGGAAACGTTCTCTTGGAAGGGTTCCGGCTACATGAAGTTGCATCTGTCGAAACTCCCTGAACGGCACATTTGCCAACCTGTGCATTTCACTGTAAATATGACCTGCGGAGGGGACCCGCACCCAAACGACACACTCTAGATAACGCTAAGCAAGGTGAAATATTGAGAGATAAGGTGGACTAATGCCTACAACTACCTTGAAATTTTTCTAAAAATAGATGATAATGGACACATGGTAAATAGTGATAAAGCAAGTACAGAAAAAAATGAATTCTAGAACCTGGATGGAGGTATAGGATTCTCACGTGACAACTCTCCCAACTCTCTACAGGTTTCAACTTTCTCATTAAAAAGTTGGAGAAAAAGTCAATGCAGACATAACAAGACTCCATTTCATTAGAAAAAAAATAGTTTTATGTGTCCACCTAACAATGAAGTTAAACAACATTCTTACCTATTTACTTTAAAGTTTTAGTTTTAAATTGTTTTTTAAAAAAGAGACAGCAAAAATCCAGTACATATAGCATTTAAGAGTTACCGTGATAAAAAAAGACTACACGCTAATTTTTCTCCTCTAGCTATCTGATTTCCTGAACTAGAAGAGAAAAATTATGGATAAAATACTCACCAATTATTCAAAATACTTACTTCAATTCTGTGAAAAACAAATTAATATGATTTACAGAATCTATCTGTTTTATGAAGTCCTCCACATTTTCAAGAAACACCTAACCCAAAAAAAGGACAAAATGTTTTAGTTCAGATTGCATTAGTTCAAGTGCAAAGTAAGCTAAGGCCAACAGCAGATACAGAAAGTTACCTTCGGGTTGTGATCATGAATCAGGTTGAGATTGATTCTCAGTTTTCTCATGCATTCAAACGCTTCTTTAAACATCCGCCTGCAAAGAGAACCCACAGAAAAGGCATCTCATAGAAACTAAGCTCCCCGGACCCAGCACATTGTCATTATGATACACGCAAGTTCTAATTAGATTACAGCCCACGTGCCAAACAACTGCTAATGGATTTCCACTCTGAAATCACAGAATAGAACAGGGTACCAAGTTCATGTGCCTTCCCTAAAAGGTACGATGGCACGCTGAGGACAACACCCCCAAATACACATGAAAGAAAAACCATCATGGAATTTAGGGCCACTTCCTTCCTTAACAAAATAATCCAGCTCCCCCCATACAGATTCAGGCAAGGGAAGGTTGCTTTCCTAACAGTGGCTCAGGCACTTGGGGGCCACTGGTCCCCGGTGACTCCAGAAGCCTTGGGCCCTCTCCCTAGATAAACACACAGACATGGTCTGGTGTCCCACTTCCCCGGCTCACAGGCCATCTAAGGCCCACCTGGACCCCTGAAGCTAAGACGCTCTAGCTGACACCACAAACTTCACAATTCTTTCCACTAGAAATGCCTGCTATACCACATAGAATTAAAATGAAAGTGTGCATAAAAAGTACTCTGGTAACCTGGTTGACATCTGTAATGAATGTTTTTCAGACTTTTAAGTTTTAAATACTTTGAAAGAATACTTTTCATCTTCACGTATACTAAGTCAGAACAGGCTAACTAGTCATATACATGGTGCTTACTTGTCCAACCACTTCCGAATCTGAGCTAAAACCAGGGCTCGGTGATGAACAACTTCTAAGTTTCCCCTTGGCATCTAAAATAAATACATCAAAGTAGCAATTTTTAATTAAACAGCAAACACTTAATTACCCAGGATACACAACTTTCCCTAACTTCTCAGTGAACCACCATAATGCTGTAATTTACACTTTTAGCAGAGTCCACTTGTGCTCAATATTTGGCTTCCCTTTCCAGAAAAGCCTCCCTATTAGCCTGACTAGGCAGAGCCTGTATGAACACCCCACTGCATAAAGCTAACAGAGAAGCCAGCGAGGAAGGGCTTAGAACACATTACTGAGATGGTAAGAGAGCCTACAACACAACCTGCGAGAACTGTCTGGCACTGGCTGCAATGACAATCAGAAACACAGCCCCAAAACCCACTGACCTGCAACACCAGCTTTGTGTCCTGGGGCATGACAGCGACAATGCGCGAGCCCCTCTCCACCTTCCGCAGAATCTCCCCGCTGGGCACGTCACTGCTGCTCAGACTTGCCTGTAATGCTGAAGACACCGTTGGCTAAGCCTTCAGAATCACTGTCACGACAAGCCACCCCTCACCAACTGCAGCCGAAACTGCATGTTACCAAAACAGAAGAGAGCGGTTAACAACCAGGCTCCTTTGCTCTCCCACTTAACCGCAAGGCCATTCGCCTTCCTGATAAACAGCCTCATCCCTTGAACGTGCCCTCCCTCACAGAGCCTTCATGCATATTCACATCCACAACTTATCAACTGATCTGGAGAACACAGGGAAGTTTGGGTAGCTTCCCCGTTTCTCAGAAACAGCACTGTAATTATAACGGTGAGTGATTCCATTTCCAAGTTAGAAGCAAAGAAAATAAGTGGAGGATTTTAGAATAAGGAAAACACGCGCTCTCTCGCGCTCTCTCTCTCTCTCTCTCTCTCTCTCTCTCTCTCTCTCTCTCTGTGGGTATTGGCATGGAATAAAAGGGAAAAGATGGAGCCAATCTCCTGCAAACCACCAGATGGCGCCCTTCCGATGGTACAACGGAGGGTGGCCACAGTGAGGTTACAAAGGAATATCAAAAAGAAGTTAGAGCACAGTGCCAGTTTGGTATTTACTGGTAACTCAAAGTAAAATTTTAACTTAGTTATATACTACAATTTCCTGAAAACTTCTTGTTTAACTTTAGAATATTCTGCTAAAGGAAGGACTGCCTGCTCTTGAAGTCTTGGTAACTGGTGCAGAATGATTCAGCTGAGGTGTTGCGTTGAGATTAGGGCCAAAGGACCTGAACTCCCCGGGCTTTCCCCAGTCTAGGATGCGGGGATCCACAGCCAGAGTAGGTGAGGGACTTGACAGTCAAAAGACTTCAGAGGAAAAAAGATAGAAGAAGGACTATTTTCTATTTTATACACTGAAAACTTACTTTTAAATGAGGCATCTCTCAGGCAAAAACACTGGCACGTATGAGAATGCGTTGTCAACAGTAAAAACTCATCATATACTGCAAACGACGTGATATTTGAAGCCACCTACAACAAAGCAAGGGGAAACTGGGCGTTATTACTTGGAGCAACACGGAAAAGGATCCGGGACCAAACCAAGCCCCTATACCTCATTGTCATTGATGAAAAAGCGACACCTGTCAGTCAGACCAAGGACACATTCCTGCAAAGAAATAAATTTGAAATTACAAACAATTCAAACCAAGCTAGTTAAACCTAACTTTTCCATTACACATTTCTACTAACCTGTGATTTCACACTAAGTCTCTGTATTCAGGAGAGAACATAGATACAAAGATGTGGTTGGTCCCGTTCTAAATGGAGTATGATGCCATACAATTCAGCAGCAAGTCCTGCCATTTTTTCTTTTTTGGTTTATTTTTTTAAATTATACTTTATTGACTATGCTCTTACAGTTGTCCTGATTTTTCCCCCTCTACCCCTCTCCACCTAGCACACCCCACCCCCACAGGCAATTCCCCCACCACTGTTTAAGTCCAAGGGTCACGTGTGTAAGTTCTTCAGCTATTCCATTTCCCATACTGTACTTACATCCCTGTGGCTATTCTGTAACTACCTATTTGTACTTCTTAATCCCCTCACCTCTCATCCATTCCTCCACACCCCTGGCCCATCTGGCAACCATCAAAACACTCCACATCCATGAGTCTGTCTCTGTTCTTGTTTTAGTTTGTTTTTTAGATTCAATTATTGATACCTATTTTTTGCCATTTTATTATTCACAGTTTTGATCTTCTTTGTCTTAAATAAGTCCCTTTAATAGTTCATATATTAATGGGTTGGTGACAATGAACTCCTTTATTTTCTTGTCTGGGAAGCTATTTATCTGCCCTTCCATTCTAAATGATAGCTTTGCTGGGTAGAGCAATCTTGGCTGTAGGTCCCTGCTTTTCATGACTTTGATTATTTCTTATCAATCCTTTCTAGCCTGCAAGGTTTATTTTGAGAAATCAGCTGGCAGTCTTATGGGAACTCCCATGCAGGTAACTAACTTCTTTTCTATGAAGCGAATGTTGGACCTCTTGAAGTTGTCCCAGAGGCTGCTTATACATCCTCATTTTTTGGATTCTTTTTAATTCTTGTTGTTCTGATGGGATGTTTTTGCTTATGTTCCAAAACACTGATATGATTCTCAGCTTCATCCACTCCACTGCTGTTTCCCCATACACTGTTATTTATTTCAATTAGTGAATCCTTCGTTTCTGACTGGATCTTTTTTACATCGTTGAGGTCCTCACTAAGGTCCCTGAACATCCTTATAAACAGTGCTTTGAACTCTGCATCTGATAGATTGCTTAGCTCCATTTTGTTTAGTACTTTTTTTGTAGTTTTGATCTGTTCTTTCATTTGGGCCGTGTTTCTTTGTCTCCTCATTTTGGCAGCCTCCCTGGTGTTTGTATCCATGTGTTAGGTAGAGCTGCTTTGACTCCATGTCTTGGTAGTGTGGCCTAATGTGGTAGATGTCCTGTAGGGTCCACTGGCACAGCCTCCCCTATCACCCAAGCTGGGTACTCAAGATGTGCCCTTCATGGGGGTTCAGTACACCCTCCTCTTGGCTGCTGTTGGCAGATTTTATCAAGGCCAGTCAGCTGCAAGGTTTGGCTGTGACCATTGACCACCAGGACTGAAAACTTCGATTGTCTATTAACATCACAGCTCTTTTAACATCGTAGTACAACACATTATGTGTTCTGTGGTGATGCTGACATTGATAAACCTACCGCCCTGCCAGTGGTATAAAAGTATAGCACGTACAATTATGCACAGTATATAATAGTTGATAATGACAGTAAACAGCTCAGTTACTGGTTTATACATTTACTACACTTTTTATTGTTATTTTAGAGTGTACTCTTGCTACTTATAAAAGTTTGCTGTCAGTCAGTATGCCGTGTTGGGCCAGCAGCAGCCTCATGCATCTGTCTACCTTGTCTCTTGATTGCCTCATGTTCTCTTGTGCTTGACTTAAGTGCAAGTGCACTCTGTGGTGTTTGCACAGTGAGACTGCCTGATGCTGAAATTCTCAGAGTGCATCCAGTTACACCCCGTCTCTGCACTCCTCAGCTTGTCTTCTGTTTGTGTGTTTGATGAATTATTTCAAGTCCTTCCAAATGGCCGGAGATACGAGTGCCGCCATCTCTGCAAACACATCCTCTAACTCACAAGCCAAAGGGAAAAAGACGAAAGCCCCAAGGAAGGGCTCTGATTGGTCTGCCCCTGTGGCTGGAGGTCACAATTACACAACTGAGAGCCCCTCCAGAATCACAAGGATGGGGAAGGAGTAGCTTCTCGACAAAGCAGGGTAGTTACCAGAATAAGGATGCAAAGGATTCTAGCTAGATCAAAACAGGACATCTCTCACACCCTGAAGGCCTTACCTTTAGGCCTTAAGTTTTGAAAAATGTGAGAGAAGGGTGTAGCCCAGACATTTACTGTCCTGGGTTCCCTGTGGATATGCCTGAGTTTGCCAATGATGTGACCCTCTACCCAAAGTGGGATCCACTATTCCTCCTGTGGTCTGACCTGCCCACAACACAGCAGATCCATTGCTTTCCCTGTTCTAAACATGGCTGTCATAGGGACAGGCACAGAGTAGGTGCTCACTAAACAGTGAATGCATAAAACATTAACCATAATTCTCAAGTCAATCCTCCCTAAACATTTTCTCCAAAGGCAAATAAGGCAGCCCAGGCCAGTCAGCTACAAGGACTGACTGTAAGCACTGTCCACCAACCTCCGTCTTGCAGCAGGGTGGTGGTGCTCTGATGCAGTCTGTGGCTGTCCACTGGGTATGGAGGCCCTGGAGTTTCCTGGGTGGTATAGGCCAACGTCAGCCCCCACCTGTGTTTTGACTGTGGCCACCCTGCCTAAGCTATAGAGCAATTGAGATGGCTGCTACTTGTGCTGGGTGCGGAGATTCCCAGGTGAAGCCAAGCTGTAAATTTTGACTGGTTGGTGCTAGTGCCTGGCCTGGGGCCACTTAGTAAGAGGTACAGGGGTTAGGGGTTCACTGAGGCTGGCTGTTGCTTGTTTGAGAGGATTTAGGATTATGAACCCGCGACCAACCATTCATATGGAAAAGCAGCTTGGGTAGGCCCATAAGTTGGGTGAGACTGAGTCTCTGGGGACCTCCAAAGTGGGGCAGTGTTAGCCAGGTTGATGGAGCCTCAGATATGGCACCAGCCTGCCGACTCTGTGGCTCTGTGGTATGAGGGGTCAGAAAAGGGACATTCGCCTCTTCCCACTTTTCTGTTTGGGAGAAAGTTGTCCCCTGGCTCTTGTCTTGACACCAGACACTTCAGTTTCTCCTGTACACCACTGGTGCCTTCCAAGCTGGTACCCTGGTGCTGCAGCTCAGAGGGAGTAAGTCCACGTGTGGGTTCTTTAAGAGGAACCGCTTGGGACTCCAGAAGTTTCTTCCACCAATTCTATCCCCACTGGTTTTTACAGCCAGCAGTTCCGGGGACTTATCTCCCTGGCACTGGAACCCTGAGCTGAGGGGCCTGCTGTGAGTCTGGGACTCCTCACTCCTGAGATACGCCTCCCAAATTTTTATCCACCACACGTGGGCGTGGGACCAGCCCATTCTGTGCTTCTGCCCCTCCCACCAGTCTAGGTGGATGTGGGTTCTTTAATTCTGTAGTTGTCAGACTTACATACGACTCGATTTCTGAGGGTTCTGAGTGAC
>PVKM010032139.1:0-16527 GCA_004027735.1 Carollia perspicillata
AAGTGCTGTCTGAGGTCCGCAGGATGCTTCAGCCGGACTCAGGGTGTAAAGCAAGGAGGCCCTCCTGCCGAGGCAATATGATTCAATCAGTGAAAATAATACCGGAGACTTTTTAATACATGGAAAAATACTTAAGTTACCATGTAGAAAAAAAAAAGAAATGATTTCAATGAGAAAAAAACAGATATAACCAGAAATGTGCTAGTTTTCCTGCTACCTAAAGCAGAAAATATTTGATCTCTAGACACTAGGTAGATATGGTAGTTAGTGGTTGGTGTGAGAATAAATGCTTATACATATATGCGTATTCAAACTACTCATCCATTTAAAAGCCATTCACAGACATTGGGGTCTGGGGTAGAAATAAACCCTTATTTACATGCATCTGAGAGTCACGTGCACTCATTTCTTCCACAGATACTAATAAATGAGTACCAGATGCCAGGCACTGTGCCAGGCACAAGGGAAAAGACACATGTTCATTGCCTTCAGTCCAGCGAAAGAAACAGGAAGTGGGATAGGAGCTAATCGAAGATATGGAAAATTCTGTGTTCCACTTGGCTTAACAGATATTGGGCTTCATTTTAGACAATTGAAGTTTGGGCTTGTCGAGTATCTAGGGAAAGATACCAAGACAGAGCTGGAAATATGTGTCTGTGACTCATGAGGGAAACAGGGTTTGGAGAGGTAGATTGGGAGTCTCTGTCTAATTAGAGGCATAAATGGCCCTCCATGAAAACAAGTGCGGTCCGAGGAGAGAAATATAAGGTAGAGAAGACGGAGCCAATAAAGGAGGCCGAGGGCCTGCGCGAATGTAGATAAAATAGTGTGCCTATGACTAAGGATGCACTGATATGACCATTTTAAACAATTGATGATTTGTTTGCTTGAAATAAGATTTCTTTAGTAATTTAGTCAATATGCCCTGTAGAGAAGAGATGACAATCTGAATTACTCATAACACGTCTTCTACTTCCTGCTTAGAATCTAATCTTACTTAGTGTTCTCTGATAAATTGTACTCTTTTTACGTTAAAGAAAAGAAAAAAGATCGTCCTCATAAACAACTATAAAACCATCATCGACAATTTTTCTAACAGTTTTCTCTTTAAGGCCGTTGGTGTTCAGTCTTCTAGTACCATTCCGCAGTAGCATTGGTCTGGTGCAAAACCAAGTTGGCTTCTGCCACCGTCTGGGCACCAGGGGGCTTGTGTTGCGATCTCACAGACATGGGGGCACACGCACAAGAATCTTTTCCCCTCCACCGTATCGCCTTACCTCACCTCTTCCTTGGCTTCCTTTAAGGTACAGTTACAACATTGGGAGCATCAAATCTCTAATTATAATTGTCACGAGATGTTAACGTTTTAAGTAAAAATCATTACTCAGTCTGGGGGTTCGTCTTCAATTCAATACGCATTGAATAAGAACTTGTCCATGTTCAAACAGTAGTGGATTAGGTTACTGCCCCTGCAAACACTGAATTTATTGAGCGATAAATAAGCATTTTATGACAAGAGAAAGCTCGCTTTCTAGTTATGTATGTGTATATATATGTGTGTGCGTGTATATGTATATGTGTGATTATATACATTGATATACACACAGATATGTATATATGTATGTATATATAGATAGCTATAGATATGTATCTCTCTATACACAACCTAGCTTAAAATGTGCAGGTGATGTTTTGTTATTTTCTTTTATATGCCCAAATAAAGTGTGATTTCAAGCCATCGTTCTGATAATTGTGCAAATTCTACATTTGTAAAACCATACCTATAAAGATTTAAGACTTTCAGCATTTGGGGGTGACAGGTTTGAGTGTAAGTAAGCAGTAGAAGGGATGTTGAGTGTGACAAAACTGTTCTCTTCCTTCATCACAGTAGTGTTCACACAACTCTGCACTTGTCAAAATTATGAATCTCGACACCCCAAACAGTGAATTTTACTATATGTAAATTTAAAAATAAATGAAAAACTTAAGATGCTGATCTATAGTAGTTACTACTTTGAAGGATACACTTTAAAATAAATTCAGTGAAATATTATTCCGCGATAAAAAAAGAATGAAATCTCGCCATTTGAAAAA
This sequence comes from Carollia perspicillata, assembly GCA_004027735.1. Classification (NCBI taxonomy): domain Eukaryota; kingdom Metazoa; phylum Chordata; class Mammalia; order Chiroptera; family Phyllostomidae; genus Carollia; species Carollia perspicillata. Next base: position 2,095 of record PVKM010032139.1, read on the forward strand.
AACGTGGATAGACCTAGAGGCTATTATGCTAAGTGAAATAAGGTAGACAGAGAAAGAACATATTGTGTCATTTCACTTATATGTGGAATCTAAAAACAAAAAAGAATAAAAAAAAGAACAGAACCAGACATGTAGATATAGAGAAAAAGTTGATCAGTGCCAGAGGGGAGGGAGATAGGGATTGGATATAAAAAAATTTGTAAGAGAAAAATAAAATAAAATATCAGTGTGTGAAAAAAATAAAAATAAAATAAATTCAACTTGTTATTTTATGGTCAACCATTTATAGACACACACACACACACACACACACACACACACACACACACTTCTCTTTATAGAACTTCCACACAAAGTTATTTATTTGCCTGTAATCTTACTCCAGGGAAGTTCGGTTGACTTTCCCAAGACACAATGGAAGGTGGCTGTTCATCCCTTTTTGCCGGCAGTGCCTCAAATTTCTACTGGTTCGTTAAGAGAATTCTCCCGAGACAGATGTATTACAGCACTTTGAGAACAATATTCATACCCACTGCTGGAGAGTGAAAAGAGATAGCTCAAGGTTCAACTCTGTGAAACAATTTAGTGGCTAAATGTGTTCCTCGGGAACTGAATCCAAGCAGGTACTTGGGAAGAAGCAATTAAAAAGGGTGCAAATACCCCCAGAGCACATGGATATGAAGACATGATGCGCCCCAGTCTTCCACCCGTGCATCTGTGCGCACACTAGACTTCAAGTGCACTCACCTTCACACGCTCTGCTACCTCATGGCCATTGCTCGTGGGTGGGGAATGCTAGTGTTCACAGAACAGCGTGCTGACGCATCTTTTCCTGCCATTGTGGGCAGCGTGGTTTCTAGTTCTCTTGCTCTATTCAGCATTTGACCCAGCGACGGGGGATTATGGTATTAACTCTCCACCCAGCACACATTCTTTACCGACTCGCACTAAATACGTAAGCCTGCTGCAGAGAGGAATAAAAGTGAAAGCATACCGTCTGGTCTTAAGCTGAGCATACAGAGGGTTGTGATCCAATTGGAAGGGAAGCTGAATTTTTAAAAAGAAAGAGGTTTGACCAAATTTTAATCCTTGTCATTTTCATTTCTCTTACCCTGTGGATTTGGGTGATTTTATTTACACTGTCAGCTTGAGCCTAGGGATTGGAAATCGGGCTTTTATGGAGATTATTAAAAGTACATACAGTACACTAAAGGTTGGGCTAACTGATATATGCTGCTAAAAATACGAATGTGAATGCCCTGGTATTAGATGCACTGGCGTGCATTTCATCCTCCTTAGAAGGTTATTCTTGGGAGCTGGACTGCAGTGGTAATGAGAGGCAGGCTGTCAGGATATTTCTCATAGGTAGTGAAGGGCCAGGGATGGAGATGAATTAGCATTACTCAAATGAGAAGGTGGCTCTTTATAGTATTAATTCCAATGCTAAGTAATTCCACCATCCTCCTCCTAAAAGAGGGGGAATTGTAAACGAGGGGAGGAGGAGGGCAGGGTTAAAGCTTCAAGGATTTATCGATAGGTTGGTTGGGCTGCAATGTCATCCAAGTGTCTGGTCTGGGTGTAGTTTGGCCTGAGCGTCTCAGATGCACTGCTCTCGACTTTAGTCGGGTAGTGTCATGCAGGTCTTGATTACAACGATAAAGCTCGCTACCTCACAGTCTCTAAGACCTCAATAGATACAAATGAAATGGTTTATCTGATCTCAAAAGACCAGGAGCTTCTACGGTTTGACGAGACGGGCGAAGGGTCTCAAAGACGTGGAAGTACGACTTTAGGAAGTAGCTGCCTACGTGGGACTTGTGTCCTTATAAGGTTATATAGATTATGATCATCTAAATCAGCTTAAGAGGGTTTTAGAGAGATGCACGGATCACGGGTCTGTGATGCAGCACTAAGAGAAAATGGGGTACTTTAGTGACTTATTTCCAATGTGGGGGCCAATGGCATCTCCATGCCTGCTATGTGGCCTCCTTGGATGCCACTGATAGACTGAGAGTCAACGTTCTGCTGAGGCTTTAAAGTGTGCTCCACACCTAGCAATGGGGAAGAAGGCAGATGGCAGGGGACAGCTGACCCAGTGTTTATTTCATTTGGAGTTCTCAGGTCCCAAGACCTGGATAATGATGTTCAGTTTAAGGATTGAGGCTCATATCTCTTTGTCATGTTCTAGATGCCCATGTATAAAAATGTGCCCACTTGCCAAAGAAAACTGTGCTATCCAATAAATGTGCTATCCAGGCCACAGAATTGGGACCACGGTGAAAGGTCAACCTTCAATGCCTTCATTGTATGAAACCTTAGTTCTGAACCAATTGTCCCCACTCACTTATATTCTACATCCTGACTTGTTCCTCACACTCTTGGCTTCAGATCTGGTGATTCGTTTTCCCTTTTACAGCTTTACCCACTCACTCCCAACACCAGCCTCCCTCTGACTAAATGTTTATTTGCCTCTTAAACTCTGATCCTGATTCCTGCTCTGGCTATACTGACTTCATGCACATTGAGTAAACACCCCATGGGGTCCAGCCTGTCATATGGACATCCCTGCATCAACATGCCCCCTGCTTCCTCCAGGTGTGCTGCAGGTGTGCCACAGCCCACAGGTAGAATATGTTTGAGGGTGCCAGTCAACTGTCACCAGAAAGAAGTAAAATGTGTTTAGTGTGATGCCATACAAACTGCTATGACTCTGGCCCGTATCACCCCAACCCCACTTCATTAACAGTCTTTTAAAAATGTAAACATGTATTTTTAAATCAGGTTTCACATGTTCTATTCCTGGACTTGCATAACTCTACTCTAAGACAGAATGGATAAATGTAAGTCCTCTCCTTAGCACAGCAGTACTAGTGAGGTAAAGACCTAGTGAGATAAAGACAAGTCCAGTTGCTTGGCCCATATTACACAGCAAGTGAACTATAGAGCTTAACTCACCTGATCAGTGCTTAGTCAGCTGCCTGTGGTTCCATGGGCTGAGATCTTCTGGAGAATAGGGATCCAGCCCACGTGGTCACTCTGCATGGGAATTAACAGATAATTTCAATGGTAGGATGTTAGAGTTGATAATGATGATGAGAGTGATAAATATGTTTTTTCATCTCCAACTGTAGAAATCAATTTCTTTTCCCTGATTTGCATATCTATATGCTTTCACACTTCTTGTTTCCTCTACTTGGACTGCTTTCTACCTGCCCTATTTACCTAGAAAATCCCGTTTCATCCTTGAACCTGATACACAGGTAACCACCTCTGTGACATCTGTACCTATGACTGGCCCTTCCAGAATATAATTCTTTATGTCCTTATTTGTTATCTATATGTTTCCTCCCACCAGATTATGTACAAGGCCAGACACAGTGTCTCGTTCCTTTCTGCATTCCAATGTCTGCCACGGTGCCTGACAAGTTATAGGAACTTAGCAAGTTTTTTTTTTATTTTGGACCAAATGTGTAGATAATGGTGATGATGATGATCATTTCACTTCTTTCAAGAGTAATAAAGAGCTTTTCCAGCTTTTAGAACTAGTTTTCAGTTTAGAACAGTATATCAGTCCAGGTCATCAGTGCGGGCTACTATAAAACACATTTCCAACCCAGTACAAGGCCATTACCCAGGAACATCTGGCATGGGGTGGGCTCCTTCTATCTTGGAGCCCTTTGCTTCTAGCTGTTCAGATGGGAGAAAAGTGTAGGGAAGATACCCCTGGATTAATATACTTTGTCATCACTCCTACTCATGTTCCACTGACCAGAGCTCAGGATCTCGTGGCCCATCTGACTGCAGGTGGCCTGGGAGATGTAATCTTTCTGTGTGTCCTAGAAGAGAAAGGTAATGCTGAAAGTGTCTTGCCATAGTCTACCTTTCTGGACACTAAATATCCATCTTACTCTCTTCACACTCATGAAGCAAACTCACCTCACCCCACGGAGGACAGTGCAAGGTCCCATCCAGCCACCACCTCCTGATCAATGTCCAGAATATCTGGGTGGTGCACCATCTTCTCCATCAGTGGTGTAGTACCTCTAGACATGATAGCCTGTATATTAAAGAGGCAAGTTATCCGCATCCTGCTTCCCTACCATCACATCCCATTTGTAATGGAAGGAAAAGGACAGGAAAATCATCTCATTTGCAAAGACAGAGACAACATGCAACATCATGGTCCACAGCCATGCTGAAACCCCTCCGGGCCAACACGGAGAAGCCCATATCCTCTGGGCACGGAGGACGTGCGTAGGAAGGACCCCCTTACTTGTTCTTCTCTTTGACCACATGTGAAGTGGGTTTCGGAGAACACCTTTTGTTCAGAACAGACCGGTTCTAAAAGCTTGACTTCTGTACAGTCTAGAATGGGCTGGGAAGTCAAGAATTGTTTTAGGCCTTGGACAAGCAAGGATTTTTCAACTCCTAGCCCCTGGTGTTTTGATATCATGATTCTCAAAAACTTAGAAGGCGTATGATATATTTGCTTCCAGGTGAGTCCAGGTGCTAGTCAACCACACCCACAGTTACTTTCTAGACATCGTTATCAAATCTACCGTTTTCCCTTGCCTCTTCACTGCCATGATTCTCTCTCTCACACAGTTACCTAGATACACTGAGGCTATCAAAAACAACAGGTGGGAAGACTATAGCCCTGACTTGATTTCTGCCTCAACTTAATTCAGCTGAGAATTTTTACTAGCTATTTGTCGCTTAAAGCCTTTTTTGCTACCATGTCTTACTGAGTCTAAAATGAATTAATTTTTTTCTAATCCTACAGCTCAAACAAATTGCTGGACTCTGCAGTCTATCCTGCCTCTACTCACAAACTCATGAATTCTTTCCTAGTCATCTCTTTCTTGTAATACATATCTAGATTAACCAATAACACTGCTAAAATCCTGTGTTCTAACCATTTCCCCTAAAGACACAAACTGCATGAGACTGCCTTCTAATTAATAGCAGGCAATAGTGATACCAAATGAGTTGTCACTGCATAATCTGAATTTCCATTTTTCCATATTCTGGTATGAGTTTCCTTTCTGCCTGTGGCTTAACTAGGAAACCAATGCTACATACTTAGGACAGTATAACAATCAAGGAATATGGTTTGGTCAATATCCCTCTTCTGATACCACTTTCCGTATCAGAGCAATAAATACCAGTTCCTGTGACAACGGTCTCAGTGACCTCACACATACATTTACTCTCCCCTCCTGTCACTGTCCAGGGCAAGTCTGGCAGCTCTCCGTGGAGGCTCTCTTCCAAGTGGTGACTCAGGAACCCAAATTCCTTCCATTATTCTGTGACACTGGAATCTTGCACCAGTGGCGTCTGAACTCACTGTGGAGGGGGAAGCAAAGGCTGGAATATTGTTTAAGATGTTTTCAAGGGCAGGAGTAGAAGTGGTATAGACCCCTCTGTCCTGACGTTTTTGGCCGTGACCTCAACCTAACAAGGATGGAATGAAATGTTCCTGTGGGCTCCAGAGCAGGAATGGAACTTATGAGCTTCAATCTCTCTAGCTGCTGTTGAAATGAGTCGTTTCCTCGGCTCCTTAGTGATGACTGACCAAAATGAAAACAGATTGTCTTTCTTTTCTGATTCACCAACTCGATGCCTGGATGATCAGGTCTTGTTCTGATATTAAAAACTCAGGTTCAAAGTACTTGAATATTATGATAAGGAATTAAAGGGAAGTATAACTTTTTCCCTCTTCGCAAATGAGATAAAACGGAACCACTGAGAGGTTTCAAGGGACCCACTGTGAATTTTCCAACAGCTATCAGACCTTTGGCTTTGAAAAGTGACCTTCTCCGACCACATTTGTATAACACAGGCACATTAGTGTGTAAACTGGCCATAAATAAATTAGTCGTGACCATGCAGGTCCCCCAGTGGAGAGGGCTTAGTGGAGACGTGCTCTAGTCAGCCTCACCAGGCACCCAATGCTCTCTCCTTTGAAAGACACCTCAACCCAAGGGGAGAGAGGACCCGATCCTCCACCAAGGAGCAATTATTATAGCAGCACAGTGGGAAGAGTGCAGGTTTTGGATGAAAGAGATCTAGGGTCTTCCATCAGTTGTAGGTCCTGAGCAAGTAATTCGAATTTCTCTGAAACTCAATTCCCTCATCTCTCATCGATAAAGTAGAGGATAATATTTCTACCCTGTGTAAAATTGTGAGCATCTGTGTAATATTGTGAGCATCTGCATAATGCTATCAGCATGTGAGATAACACACCTACGCTGTATAACAATGTATTATATGTGTATATGTATACTCATATTGGTAAAAGTATTCTCAGTGGTCAGTGGTCATGCTACACTAGGTGTTAGCTATTTTAATATTATCCTTAAATGTACTCAGTCAGGATACACCTACTTATTTATTTGTTGAAGCCTACCACAGACAGATCATTTTTCTCAGCATTGTGGAAGATACAAGGAAATTTAAAACATAGACCCTGCTCTCAAGCTAGTTTTGAGGGCTAACTAGAAATGTGACAGGAACTCAAAGAAGGGACTCATGTCAGCACCGGCTGGAAGAGTCTAAGAGAGTTCCATGAAGAAAGGGACTCCGTGAACGTGGAGGACGCCCAGTTGTAGATAGCGAGAGGGAGGGAGGTGTTTCAGCAGAAAGCTTGGTAAACGGCACAGAGCAGACCAGTCACACTGGGGAGGAAGGCAGTCAGTGGTGAACGGACTTCATCAGCCATGCTGCGAATTCATTCCTAGTAAAACAGTGCTTCATTTTAGGACTTAAAAAGGGTGATATTGCAGTTCCCAAGGAATCCTAGTGTTCCCAGGGGGCAGTGGTGTAGACACAGTTATAACAGATTCCACTAATTTTAATTTTTGTACAAAGAGGATAAGAAGATAAGAAAGACATTCCTTTTGTATGCTTTTGATGATGGCGTATTTGTTGTCTTTCCAATACAACCGTCCCAGGCTTTCCATTTCCTGTCTCCTTACGTGTTGTCTTTTTCTACTTCTCTATACTTGCTGCTACAACAGAGACGTGCCAAGTACATAGAGCAGTGGCTTGGCACCAAGGATAAGCTCCCCCAAACATTTGTTAAATGGATTCAATCAAGTCATGAAAAAATTCTGCTCAGCGGAATTGCAACTTCTTGTCGTCTTCACATCAAGCGAGATGAGCAGGTCACCTCCTTACAAAAAAAGAGGGAGACTGAGAGAAGGAAGACTGACTGCTGATCAACTCTTACAATGAGTTTATACGAGTCCATTAGGAAGAAAATTAGTACATGCTTCTAATGAGGGGATATAGTGGCCCGAAAAGGCAGACCGCACTGGGAAATGCCGCGTTGGGAAGTTTCAGCCTAGGCATTGTGCAAGCGCCACTTTCCCAGGCTCAGCACAAACTGGGAATGTGGCTACAGCTTTTATGGTCCCTCCAGCAAAGCAGCCTCTTCCCCAGGGCTGCTTGCTAAGCTTCACTGCAGTAGTTGAATGGCAGCAGATAACTGGGCTGGGGTCATCTCCAAATTCCACATAACAGATAATCTTTTTTTTTGAAGTCAAAGTGATATAATCTCTTCCTTTAAGTCATGATTTTTTATGGTCTCCATCCTTTGAATCGATGTTCCTCAGTCTTTAGGTGATGGGTAAATGCCAGCTGGAAAAAAGAAACCATTGCTCAACATTTACCATCAAATCGGTAATTTTCTGAGTGCTTAATACAATGATAATCTTGAAAGATAAATTCTGAGAATAAAGGGGCTTCAAAAGCTCCCTTTATATAAGAAAAACAATAAATACTTTGAGTGACAATATGGAATTTGACAGGTGCAGAGAATTTAGACTATGACGTAATGGGCATTTTCACCTGGAGAGAAAGTGGGAAGTTGTTTTGGAACTGAGAGGAGGAAGAAATGGAGAAAGCAAGGAAAAAGGAAACTAGCCAATCGGTGTGTCTCTGACCTCCTACTGCGACCCACACTAGGGATTCTCCAGAGCAGTGGGGCTTGTCCCTTGCTTTGCTGTGAACAGACCAGGAGAATCTCAACCCCAGCATTCCCCTCCCTCCAGAAACCTCGGCAACATGGTACCATTTCCAGTTAAATTAGCCTGGCCAAGGTCACTGTTTAGGAGCCCTGAAGGATAGCTTCTGGCTCCCCAATGCCTGCACTTGTTACACTGGAATCCAGAAGTTTCCATGTATGCCTGGGGGAAGATACAGAGATACTGAGAGGCCAGAGGACACACTGGGGCCTCGAGTTAGAACAGGATGACCATAGGGTACAAGGATTCCTGGGCAGGATTAAACACAGACTCCAAAAGACCAGATGAAGGAGCCGCTCCTCTGTAGCTGCCGGCCCATGGTACCCGGGGAACAGATCAGAGACATCAGCAGCAAAGACCAGCAAGGGAGCAAGATAATCAGCCAACCCAAGGCCCCTTCCCCTACCACCATGAGGGCATGAGAGCTTCCTCCCGAGCCCAGGTGCTCTCTAGCTGACAGGTGGGGGAGAGAGGAGGACCCCTGAAAGATTGGGCATTTACTCCAAGAGGCTGTTGTCTATAGGATAAGGGGAGGTCTTTGTTTGTCAAGTTTTAAGTCCCATCCAGTTCGCCTCTGCTTCCCTGTTCGGAGAGAGATGAGGGGTCAGAACACAAAGAGAAATTATATCGAAAATATAAAATCCTCTATGCTTTTAACTCAGCTGAGTGTAGTGCATGTGATTTTTAACCCCAGACTGTAATAATGATGCAAAGTCACTTGTCAAAATGCCCAGAGGCCCTATTCCTCCCTGCTTTAAATGGTAAAGTGCAGGTTGGATAGAAATACATGTAATATCATCTAAACTGTATAGCTCTGTGAGGCTTTTCATCTGTTATTAAATTATTTTAAAAAATCTTTTTCCTATCCATGGGTCCAGTTCACGGGGAAACTTTAGTCACTACATTTTTGTCTTAGATGAGATATATCTGAGATATATTATTTCCTTACTGTCAGTGGAGAAAATATAGAAAACATAAAGCCATACACATAGTTGTGCTATGAATCTAAATTTCGTGTTCAGAAAGGTAACAGGTCAGAAATTTGTGGAAAAGAAACCAGGCACTTTGCATATACTACCTTACATATTCCTCAACCCACTGGCTAAGGCAGGCATTATTCCCACAGTACAGATGAGGAAACCGCCACTCTCATCGTCCCTACATTACAGATGAGGACACTGTAACTCATATTAACCAATCAAAGTCTACTTGCCCAAGGGCACCGAAGCTAGACAGTGCCAGCGCTAGAACTGGAGCACAACAACCTTGGTAGGACCCCTTCTGCTACCCTGCACAGCCCAGGGTCTCTGTACTTCTGCCCAGCATGTCACACAGAGACCTGCCTAATGACCACACCCTGGTGAATATGCAGGGCTGATGCCTCCTGTTCTCCGAAAATGGACGCCGACACGTTTCTCTAAAACCACCAGCTTCAGACTTACAAAGGTGGGAAAAAGCAGGTTAATAATAATAATAAACACAGTAATAAATAAATAACAACACAAGAATCAGCTCTGTGTTGTGCGTACTCACAACTGTAAATCTACTCTTGCCCACCCCTATACGTAACCTCAAAAGGACCAGCAGCCAGGCGCTCTCTCCCTTCCCGAGATGGGAGACTGCATTTTCTCACCCAGGCTCCCAGTTTTGATGCTAGCCTGAGAGGTCGACTTTTCTCTCAGCTGCCACATTGGCATTCTCTCCTATTAGCACCTTCATTCTTTGAAGAAGAGCCCAAGTTGCTTTTCTGGTTCCTCAGCTTCTCAGACTCCTGGTCTGAAGGGCCATTGTCTTGACAAATCAGGAGAGGGAAGCCTGTGAGCTGGGCTACTGGCCTCGCCCAGGTGCCTTGGGGTACCTACTTGTTCCCTGAGACACTGGACATTTCACAAGAAGCATGCGTGAGCCAGAAGGTAAGGTGTCGTGATCACTGGAACAGAGAAGCTGCAGCAGGACCCGGGAGCGGATCCCGGGTCTTCAAAAGATACTTTGAACAGGGCTTTCTGATATGAGGCCATCGCCTCATGTGAAGCATGAAACATGCGGTCGGACGATTACGGTGGGCTTTTCTGAAAAGACTAAAAATGGCCCATTTCTTAGGACATAAGGAAAACTAGGCATTGAGCCAGCGGAAACCAAGAAGTAAGCCAGAAAGAAATGGAAGCTTTTCTGCTTTTCCTTACTAGTCCCTTTGTACATGAAAAGCCAATTTTACTAGCGTTTTGTCAGCCAGCGTTCTTTGTAAACAAGGACATGCTTCCAAATTCTCAGAGCAGGGAAAATGGAGAGTCCTCAGGACGTCTGGAGGACTATAGCGCTTAAATGTTCTTGTGAACTTTTAATACAAATGACATAGTGTGTACTTTTTTAACCTCTGCGTAATGACACTTATTTTTATGAAAACTGGTAATTCATATTTAAAATGTTTAGAGCATATTGGACTTACAGGAGAACTTGGCACTTAAATGGGCTAAGAATTGACTACCGGGCATCATGAAAATCTACGCACTTCAGAATTAGTAGGAGGAGGTTGCCTCCCCAGTCTGATAATTTATTAACTGTGTGACCTTCACGTCCTTTAAACTCTCTGTGTCTTATTCTTCTCATTTACAAATTGAGGATAATGATATGCCTGGTTATTAAGCTTAAAGGAGACAGGCATGTACACATGCTTAGCACATACTTGCTCATAGGAGACTCAACAAATGCAACTGAAATTATGATTATGAGTATCATCTTTTTGCATGTGGCTACTACTAGTGGTGTGAGCTTCTTTAATTTAGAACTCCGTCTTTCTCATTCTGCCCCCTCGGCCCACCCCTGCATTCGGGCCGGCCACACCTCCTCTGGACACTGGAAGTTTTCCCCAGTTCTGTGATCGGCCCCTCCTTTGCTCGTACAAAAATAAAGAGCAGTTTGGGAGTGTCTGAGACTGTCCCAGGGTAGCTCTCCTGCCCTCGTCTTGGCTCTTCCCATCATTTCCTTTCTCTGGGCCAGACCTGGATAAACTCGCGGTTTCCTTCCTTCGTGCTCTCTGGAGAGCTGAGTACTGCACACTGGAAAGCCTAAAAACTTGTCATTTCCACCTTGAACTAGTGGCTGACCTCGCCAGACAGCCTGGGAAATGAATTAGTGTCCTTAAGCAGAGCCAGACTCTGAGAAGTGACCCAGCTCTCCTAAGCAACTGCGGAAACTGTCAAGCGGTAGTCAAAGTTCCCTTTTCCCCAACCCCTTTAATTATGTTGAAAACTATGTCATATTGTTTTTGAAAAAGTTAATGAAATAGTAGGTAAAGGTGAACCAAGAAACATAATTTACTTGGATTTCTTTGCAAGCTTTGGATGAGGTCCCTCATAAAAGGCTATTAAGGAAAACAGATGACCAGAGGGCTGTGGGTGAAAGTCTTTTTGGTGTATTAAAAACTGGTTAGGCTATTTTAGACGGAAGAATCACCGGTGCTGGCTACCACTTGGAGTGGAAAGAGGTTAATTACCAGCTGTCCCCAGTGTTAGTGTTTGGACCTGAAGTTGGACTGACTTACAAAAGAAAAGAAAGCAAAGCTGGTCAAAGATACAAAATGATTATCATGGTCCAAGTGTCCCAGAGTGTCTGGTATGAATGTACGAGTGAAGGCTCCTTGCACGTCCACCGGAAGTGAAGTCCTTTGGTGGAAGAGCAGGGCCTACCCTGCAGATAAAACCTCCGAGGATGGGAACGAAGCTCTGAGGAAACTTCCCGAGAAGGCAAACCTGTTTCTCGCTTGGTGGCCCGAGGGCAGCCGGGCCTGACGCTGGAGGGCCGGCCACGGCAGCCCAGCAAGTGTCCTTCCCACCCTTCCTGCAGATGGTGGTTTAAGGCCATGAGAAATGAAAAATGAGTGGCATGGGTGGAAAGCATTTAAGCAACATGAAGACACCATTTTGCATGCTTTCCATTCCAAAATTGTAAAAGAAAATTTTATTGGTAAAGGAGAGCCCAAGGAATGTAACGGGGACTAAGGCATTAGCAACATCTGGGCGATTCTTGCATCTGACCTGATGCAACGGAAAGTAAACAGGAGATGCTAAGGACCTGTTTGCTGTCTACTGCGGGATCACTGGGAAATGCTTCTTCTTTATTTACAAAGGAAGACACGCCTTGCTTGAAAGTGCCTACAATCTAATACGCTATTCTCATAGGTACCCTCACCGCAGCCCACCCCCTCACCGTAACGTGGGACAGAAGGAATCACACAAATATCCGGATGCTGATGAGGCAAATCCCAGGCCCTCTCCCAGCCTCGGCCCTCATTAATCTTTATGACATTTGTTATTGAGTCTCACCCACGATTTTCCAAGAGCAGAAAGTCCTGAGCACGAAAGTCACATTGCGACCAGTGGCAAAGTAAATCTGAACCGAGATTTGCCAAACTTCTTTTCTCTGGCCTAGTCAAGTAATAACTCCAGTTCATCCCTAGGGTGCTATTTACACAGTAGGAATGGCACAGAGAGAGAATGTGTGAGGTCATACATTGCGCATAGAGTACTCCTCTCAAGAAAGTCTGCCAGTAGATCCACGCACAAAGACAGGCAACTTACTTTTGAGAAGGGTGCAAAGGCAATTCAATAGAAAAGGAATTGTTTTTTCCAAATGGTCCTAGAGTAACTGGATGTCTATATGGAAAGAGAAAACCTCTATACATACTATACACAGAAACTCCCTCCAAAGGAATCACAGGCCCATATGTAAATGCAACCGTAAAATTATAAAATCTCTATGGGAGAAAATCTTTGCAACATTGGGTTAGACATGGAGCTCTCGAAGATAACCGCAAAAGCACTATCCATAAAAGAAAAAAATAAATACATTTAATAAAATAAATAAAAATTCGAAGTCTCAGGACCTCAGTCATAAACAGGCATTGAAACCAAAGCAAACCTTTCATTTTCCCAAGCAGACTCGGACATAAAACCTTTTCTCAGGGACGCAAGGAGCAGAGTGAGCAACTGAATTGAAAAATGGCAACGTCTTAGCTAACTTTTGCCCAAAATGGGTCAGGTAGAAATGAACGGCTCTCTCCGCTGCTTTCCTAGTAATTTCTGTGCTTTTATAGTACTTAACACATTCTGTTGTCATTCATCGTCATAGCCTCACCCCCTCTCATGCACAAATGTCCTCACTGAGTTGAAAGCTCCTCAGGGGCAGGGCCAAGAATTATTATATCTGTGCACTTCCGGAACCTAGCAGAGGGACTGCTAGGATGTGTGGTCAGTAAACGTTTGGAGAAATAGGACATTTGGAAGAGGAGTAAACCAAGAAAGTAGGAGAAAGATATTATGAGAGGAGAGGCAGGGAAGGAAGGAAGGGAGGAAAGAACATGAGTCCTGGATTCATGTTTTTGTTAGTATCTTAACTCCCAAACTCTGCTTTTTCATCTCGACTCCTTTCCTCTTAGTGAATCACGAAGCTAACCCAGTATCCCACCACAGCAAGTGGGTGGATGCAGGGATAGAAGTGCTGCCTAGGATGGAAGGAAGGAAGGAGGGAAGGAGGGAAGGAAGGAAGGAAGGAAGGAAGGAAGGAAGGAAGGAAGGAAGGAAGGAAGGAAGGAAGGAAGGGGGAGGGAGGGAAAGAAGGAAATAAGGAAGAAGGGAAGGAGGGGAGAACAAGAGAGAAAAAGAAGAATGGAAAGGAAGGAAGGAGGGAGGGGAGGAAGAGAGGGAGGGAGGGAGTAAGATATGCCTAAGGTAAAGGAAATAAGGCCAGGTAGGGTCTGTTGGGAGACAGAGCAGTGTGTGGGTGGGAAGGGGGCAGCTATGGGCCGGTCTGACCGTCTGCGCCCTATTACCGAATCCAGCCTATGGTTGCTGGGCCAGGCCACTCTCTCTGAAATCCCCACCACGCTGGGTCCCTGGTGCAGCAGCCCCATAGATGTCAGGAGCCATTGTGTGATTCAGGCAGGCCAAGCTGGCAGCTGAGGCAGGAAGAGGGAGGCTGGCGCTGCTGGCTGGCGCTGCTGGGTTTGCTCCCCTTGCTCCAGGCTGCAGGCCTGGGTGCCAGCACCAGAGAAGCCAGGTCAGGGTGGCGGAGACTGCTGGCATGGCAGGGCTCTCACATTCTCTCCTTTCCAATGGCCCGGCCGGCATTGCTGGGGAAACGGGAGGGGCCGGGCAGCCAGCAGCCCAGAGTGAGAACTTCCCCCTGCCAGAGCCAGCTGCTGGCTGCCATCTGGGCAGGGGTAGTGCCAGTTCCCCAAATCTGCCTTCCCTTTGGAAAGGGGGCAGAAAACTCTGTGCTGAGAAGATAGCTTCTCCTTCCATTCCGAGGCTCTCCATTAAAAACCCAACAAAACCAGCCTTTGAAAAAGGAAGGGATGAGAAATACCATGCATTGGGCTGTTTCCAAAGGAATTTGCTTCTGTTGGGGC
>PVKM010032140.1:0-10159 GCA_004027735.1 Carollia perspicillata
GGGTGGTGGCGCGGAGTGATGACGCAAAAGCTTTGTACCTGGGGCTTCGGTGCGGTGGGAGGAAAATTGGGAGTGGAGGGCGGTGGCCTAGATCCTCTTCTCGAATTCCTTCACGCAGCAGTGCTTGGGAGTCAATCCGGCTCCAGTAATGGTTATCAGCACCTTCACACTGGCTCTCTGCCAGGGGAGAGAGCTATGGCTTGAATGTTTCTGTACTGCGCTCTCGTTTTGGGGGGAGCCTGCAGTGCGGAGATGCTACCTGAAGGAATGAGGTCTCTAGATGCCTATTCGCCTTTGGAATTGCAGCAGAAAGAGAGGTAGAGAAAGGCAGTGCTGCACTGCAGGGTGTTTGCAAAGTGTGTGTGTAGGACCGCGGGGAAGGTTATGAGGGAGGGGTCTCCTGTGCCTTTGGTTTCTGTTCTCAGAGCGCTGGGTTACATTGGGGACTGCTGAGTTTAGAAGGGTCGGGGGGAGTTCGTAGTGTCTTCCCCGTCCCCCCTTTGTTATGCTTCTTTTTCAGACTGTGAAAAGTGAAGGAGCATTTCCCTGTTCAGGAATCAAATTACTGGTCTTTCCTGTTATATACCTTGAAACCAGTGTATGTAGTCTGGAAACGTGAGATGTGTGTTCGGTAACTGGAAATTGCTCTGATTTTAGGGAAATTAGAGAGAAACCATCAGAAATGGCTTTCTCCCTCCTGCAGTTGTTGACATTCAGACAATCTCTGTGCCTGTAACTTATTGCTCAGAATTTTTTTTTTAAACTTGGTTTAGTTTTGTCCCCTCCAATCAGGTTTAAATAGATGTTAGTAAAGGAGATTTTTTAAATCAAATCAGATTTTGGATGTTCTGTTAATAAGGAATCAAAGCAAACAGTACTTCTGTCCTAGTAATATCTGATCTCACATGGATATTGATATTTCGCTTTTCATTTTTGTCTGATAATGGCTATGTTTACCAATTTTTATTCAGAGAGTGAGCTGGAATTCAGAGCAGTCTTTAATTAGTGAGAAATGATTAGTATGTACACGTAAAACACAGTGTTTCGATATAACTGATATCAGAACAGGGAGTGCTTTTTTTCCTACTGACTAGCTGAGTGCCTTTAGGCAAGTCACTTCCTAAACTTTGATTTTCTCATGAATCAAGGACTTAGAATAAATAATGTCTTTGGTTTCTATCAGTTCAGTTATTCTATAGGTCTGATTTCTGGTATAGCTGGATTTTATTTTGTTTTTTATTTTCACAGGTATACAAATAAAGGATAAAGTACTTTATGAAACGGAATCTTCAATCAAGTATAACATTTTGATGCTTGGCAGCTAGACTCCTTGTGCCCTCACTATGCCAGCAGCAACGGTAGATCATAGCCAAAGAATCTGTGAAGTTTGGGCTTGCAACCTGGATGAAGAGATGAAGAAAATTCGTCAGGTTATTCGAAAATATAATTACGTTGCTATGGTATGCCTATGATCAAATATCCTTAAAATGCTGCGTATAAAGGGGGAAAAGGGATTTTGAAAGTCTTGAATTCAACCCTTATGGTTGATTTTTGTTTTCTTTTAGGGATTAATTTCATTACTCAAAGAAAATTTTGTCTGTGTCCTCCAACCAAAGGTCACTGGGAACACACCAATAATGTGACAAGTTGGGTTTATTACTCATTGGAACGAGGGAAAATGCATACTTTGGCGGAATGTTGTGTCAGGTAGTTTTAGCTAGGACTTAAGGTAGCAGGGCTTTGCTCTGGATTGGATGTCCTCAGGAAGCTTGGGTGATTCTAGGATAGGGTATCTTAATAAGTCTTAACAACAACAGAATGAGAGAAAACAAGAGTAAGCCCAAAGCTATAAAGAAGCAACAATTCAGTCATTAACCAAGAAAGGATGTTGGTCATCTTTGTGGTTTGGACAATGTTTGTGGTTTTGTCTGTGTGCAGTCATGATTACAGAGTGGCCTTGTCTGATGTTGGAGTGTGACATTGTTTATGTTCACCAGCAGAACATTAGGACCTGGCTGAGAGTGCCAGGTCAGCCTCTCACTCTACTTAGGCCTAACTGATAATTCCAGATGGGCTCCCGTAAGCTAGGAAACTCCTGGATGTCTTTCTCAAACAAAAAAAATACATCAGCTCTCCCAGTGAAACATTGTTGATCTGCAGTGTTGTGTTTGGTATTTATTTATTTAGAAATTATCAGTAGAGGTCCTTGAACACACTGCTGTTAAGTACCTCTGCTTTTGCATGTACTATTCAATCTGCCTATTTTGCAGATTGAATCTTTTGCAGATTCAGTCTTAGCTATTTTGCTTTTTTACTACTGTATCTTGTACATCTGTCATAGCTTCTCTACTATTTTCTAGATGATTAGCTTTGAGAAGCACCTAGCGTAACACATAGCATCCAGTAAAGTGATTATTGACTTGGACTGAATTTAAAGAACTTTTAATGTCTTTACTGTTTATAGTGAGTTGGTATTTGGACATTGCTCTTGGCTTCCTAATTAGAACTTTAGTGCTAAACTAATATATCATTTTCTCATTATTTTTAATACAAGTAAATATGCTTCTATGGAGAAGGACACGTTGACTGGTTAAAATATGGATATTTGAGTGTACATAGATAATGTTCAATTTAATAATAAAGATGTACTTACTCATAGTTAGAGTTAAAATTCTTAATCCAGTAGGAGTTGCTAGTGATCACTTATTTCGCAGGTGGTAAGCAGTGACAGCGTTACAGATGTGATGATGATCTACAGCGGTGACTGGCTGGCAGGCAGCGTTGGATGACAGGGTTTCTCTAGAGTAGAGAGAGAGTGCACTTGTAGTTGAAGAAACTAGAGGCTTTGATGTTTGGATAAACCTTGCCTGAGAAAAGTGATTGGAAAATATGATGCATTTTCCATTCTTTTTGACCAGTTCTTTATTGATTCTAACATTAGAGTAGTTTTACATACCGTTGAGAAATACCAACTTAGGATTTTTTCCTCTTTGTGGGGAATAGAATACTTGGTTGCATTTATCATGTGCATCTTACACATAGTAATTTTTTACTGATATGATATTTAGAGTTAGAAAAACTCGTTAAGTTTGTAGAGTTTCGTTTTATGGTTCCAAAAAGCAATGCTCTTCTTAGTTAAAAGGTACTTTGTAATGGAATATGTGTAGAATATTATCTATAACAGGAATCTTTGATTCGTACCCAAAATTGGTTATTTATTCTGGGAATTGTGGACTGTGGTTTTTAGTAAATAATGCATTTCAAACCTATCCTACAGGACACTGAGTTTCCAGGTGTGGTTGCAAGACCTATTGGAGAGTTCAGGAGCAATGCCGACTACCAGTACCAACTTCTGCGGTGTAATGTGGACTTGTTGAAGATAATTCAGCTAGGACTGACGTTCATGAATGAGCAAGGGGAGTACCCTCCGGGAACTTCAACTTGGCAGTTTAACTTTAGATTTAATTTGACGTAAGTGGGAAATAAGTATGATTCAAACTTTTTTTTTACTTTAATTTGGAATTGATTTCTCTCGAGTATAGTGAACGAAATTCTAACTGAAAATAGAGCATAGTTATCCTGGAAATAATTAAAACCTAGTTTCAACGGTTAGGTTTCTTCTTTTTATTATAAGAGCGAAAAAAAATTGAATAAAGAACACTTTTAAGTTCATGTACTTTGAATTTCAGAAATGTTACATGAAAAGTATGATGCCATGTTTTTGAATTTTGGGAAACTTGGGTGTTGAAATACTTATTAATAGAAAACATAATTAGAATATTAGTTTCACTTTAATAGTTGTGCTTCATGTGAAGAGATTTTTATAACAGTTGTTCTCCAGTTTATGGGAAGATTATATGTCAAAGGTGATAAGGTATTTCTTGGAAACTTGGGTGCGTTTTCCTTTCAAAGCGATGTTATATAATGGTTACATTCTCAGGTCAGCTCACAAAACCTCTTAGAACATGTAGCAGAAGTAATAGTGCCCTTTAACCCGGTGTTTCTTTCAGAAAGAGTTTGGAATGGGGCAGATTTATTCCAGAATCCGAATTCTAGCTCGAGCCCTGGGTCAAAGCTCTCATGGCTGAGAGTAGTCTCGATAGCTTAGGGAAATGTAGGTTGTTTGGGCCAAGGGCTGTTTACAAACTGACTGCAAGTTGGGGAAATGTTTCATACATTCAAAGTATATTTCAATATTGCAGAGTCCTATTTGACAGTGTGTGCTTGTGTAATATAACGTAACATCTGATCTGAAAAACAGGAAAAGGAGATGTGGGACAGTTGGTGGCAGTGCCAGTGCAGGAACGTCCCAGTCTCTGTAGAATGCTGCGATACTTAGCATTTCAGATGTAAAGGAAAGAGGACTGATAGTGTTACAGGGCAGTTTTGTCAGTGTTGCAGCAGTGCGGCTTATCATTGCATTGCGTGTAGCCTGACCCCCTGTTTTGCTCTGTTGGATTTAAAAAAGAACCTTGTAAAGAGTGAAAAAAAAATCTGTCTCTATTCAGACTGATAATATCCTTTTGTAAGTACCATAGCTCTGAAATACAGAAAATGGCTTTTATCCTCTTCCCAAAACAATGTCTTCTAAAATTATTTCTTTATCATTTCATTTGTTCCATGCTACTTTTTTCTAAACTGGTCATTATTAGAACACTGTTTTTAACTAAAATGCTGTTGTGATGTCAGTACTTAAGTAGGAGGTGACCCATCATTATCTCAGTTTTGGTAAAATTGACATTTTTCTTGCCTAGAAACATCTCTGTCCTAACAACAACTGCTTTATTATTACAATCTCTGAAAGACTTTGTTCTTTTATAGAGAGGGCTACTGTACATTTGCTGTACCATTTCTACTAGTGTTAACGTCTTGGGAGATGTTTAAGGGGAAGGATATCGTGAAAAATACTCTTTAGGTAGAAAAGGTCAGTTGGAAGATAAAACCGGTATTACCTAATGTGGAGACAGTGCGCTTTGAACAGAATGTTGGATATTTCGAAGAAAGATGGAATTGACTTTTCATTAAGTGCCCAGAACGAATGTGTCAGCAGCTGGGTACCAGGGATATAGAATTGAGGAAAGGAGGTCACGGTCGTTATAACTCAGTGTTCCCTCATCTCTTCTCTCTATTCCCTGTTTCTAAAGTCCAAGCATTAGAATGATTGGAAACTGGTTTGATGTGTGAACATTATCTCAAACTGAATCTGGGCTAAGACATCCGAGGAAGCTGAAGTGGGATACTGGGGAGCTGCGAGGAAGACGAGAGCCCTGGGCGAGATTCCACAGACGAGTCAAAAGGGATGGGAGTGAATTTCTTAGTCATCAGTTTGATGATCACAGTAATTCTTGGTATTTGAGAGAATCATTTGAAAGGTTTGTTAGAGATAAGGGGACTGTGGTGTCCGTGGTAACAAAAAGGAAGACTTCCTTTAAGGAAAGTGGCGGTGTGAAGGAGATGGACAGCGGTACCATACGTAAAAGGGACAAAAATGGCTTGTATTCTTGTTTTACAAGAAATGCACAGGTATTTGAAGGGTGCGGAAGAGTTGCATTCTGGGAGTTGCAGGCTAGTCACAGCCTTCACTGCCTTTGCAGATTTGGGAGGACCTCGGTGTTCTTACCAGTCTGAGTTCATTAAATACTAAGCTCAGTAACTGTCTGTGTACTTGCAGCAGTCTGTATTCCAGTTTACTTACCTCTTACTCATGATTTTCAGCATAATTCAGAAAAGTAAAATTGGTGGTGAGCCAGGTGTGCATTGAGTTTGGAGGGTATGTCTGAATTGTAAAATCTCTAACCTGCATGTTTAAAAATGCGAATTTGTGTGGCAGGTTCTGTTTGTAGTTGTAGGTGGAGGTAATTTCAATACATTTGCTGAATTTAGCTTATCTAGTCAAGTTCGTTTCTGACTTTAGGATATTATTTAAGATGGACAGCGTTGTACTTCTGCTTTTTTGGAAAAATTCTTTTAGAGATTTGTACATGGCTTTCATTTCTGTTCGGCTATCACAACTGGGTATTTCGTCACCATAAACTTCAGTAGTTGATTAGTGTTAGGGGCGATCACATTACTGTTCATTGCTCTTCTGAACAGATTGATTTTATCAGGAAGCTAGCCCTGGCTCCCACAGCAATTCTAATATGTAAACAATAATTAGGCTACTTATTTGAGATTGGCATATTTTAATATTTGCCTGCATTTGCTAGGATTTTTGAGGGTGGGGAAGTCAGGGTGGAATGATTTCAGAACTTGTAATGGGCACCATGGAAAAGGGACAGTCTGTTGATTGACAGAATTGAGTCATAACAATTAGGGAGTTTCCTTTACCACATGGTGCATATTTTTATCAAAGTTGGAGGGTTCCCAGCTTTTTCTTTCTAATTACATGTATTACAAAGCATGGACAAATGATAAAATATTTAGCCCAGTGAAATTTAGATGACAGTACATTAACTTACCTGAATTGTGCTATATATGAGGCAGGAAAAAAATTTATGTACATATTTTGTTTACTAGCTTGATCATCGTAAAACACCCCGGGTAGTCTTTCCAGCCTCTCTCCTGAGCGCAGGAATTCAGTAGGTCTAGGTATGGGACCTGGGAATCTGTATTCCTGGTTAGCTCTCAGGATGATTTGTTATCATTGGGCAGGTTTGGGAGATGCTGGCTAAAACAGTGCAGTACTGACATTTGAGGAAACTTCATATATAAAGTTTTCCACTTCACGTATTTTTTGGTTTGAACAAAACAGACAAAAATGATTGCCCTCTGGAAGCTTGCATTCTGGTTGAGAGAAAGAGACAGCAAAAGACAACAAACTAAAAGCGAACATATGGCCCAGAATAATGTGAGTCTGGAGAAAGATAAGCCTTTGGTTGGTTGTAATTGCTAAAACACGCTTCCTGTGTGAGTATCTCAGCCTGATGAGTGAGCTCCTAGTTGTTCAGGAGATGTGTGTTTAGTACAATAAGACCAGTAATATCTCTCGTTTAATGAAAACAACTTGTATTGGGCTTATTCAGATATTCTTCCTAAAGGGTTTTCCAGGGGGAATTTTGACAGTAATTGTTGTGTTTTTTCGGTTCTTAAATATTTCAGTGGCTAGTTTTATTTGTCAAAGACATTTGGAAGCAAATTGACTTCCAGAGAAGAGACTGTAAGAATACATTTTGGCTCAAGTGTGATGTTGCTTTCAGTTTAATCAGTTTTGTTAAAGCTTTTATTAGGATGGTCTTGTGCTAAATGACGGAAAGCAGTATTCTTACAATTTGAAAAGTAAATAAGAACAGTCTAATGGACAGTGTATAAAATACCTTTCATTCTCTGAAACATATACTTTCATTTTGATCACTTATTTAATTTAGTATTTTGGATACCTATGTGTACTTAGAAAGTCAAGTCTTGAAGGAGTGGTTCATTGTATTTAGATTTCCTGGCTTGATGTTTGGAAGATAATCTAAGAGTGAGATTGTTAGAAGAGGGAACGATTGCTGTGATAGCAGAGTCCTTTCCTTTGGTCAGTTGGCTGCACATTGGGGCCATTTAATTGTCATGAAGGCTGGTCGTCAGTAAGAGGAGGCACCTCCTTTTTCTTCAGTACAGAGTGCAGTGTAGCTGAGCCCGAGCGTGTTTTCCACTGTCCCCTCTGGTGCTGTGGGGAGCAGCTGGCCGGGCTCAGGCCCTCGCCCCTGTGGCCATAGTCGCATGCGGCGGCATTCGAGTGGCTGAGAGCCCTGGGCAAGAACGTGTCTGTGGTGCTAGTAGGCAGAAGACCCTTTCTTGCAAACCCAGTTAAATTTGTTTAACTTGGAAAGACTGATGAAATTGAGTTCATAGTCAAGATTAAAATCTCACCTTTCGACTGTTTGGTACGGGTATTAAACGTGTGCCTGCTTTTCTGAAATAATGGCCTTTATATTTAAAATGTATTTTCTTTCCATATATGAGAAACATTGAAACAACTGGACCCCGGCCAATGCTCTGTCTTGTCTATGGCATTGTAGGTGTGGATGTAAGTTGGGAAGAACAGTTTGAAGTATGGCAGTTTTGAATGTTGTGTTTCTTCTTCTCCTGCCAGGGAAGACATGTATGCCCAAGACTCTATAGAGCTACTGACAACATCTGGTATCCAGTTTAAAAAGCATGAAGAGGAAGGAATTGAGACCCAGTACTTTGCAGAACTTCTTATGACTTCGGGAGTGGTCCTCTGCGAAGGGGTCAAGTGGTTATCATTTCATAGGTAAACAGATTGCACTGAAATTGGCGTGTGTGTTTTTGCCACAGAAAGCCTCACACTGCAACAGTTTTGAGTGAAATGCTTAAATAAAATAATAAAAATAAATGTGGGAAAAGATAAACAAAAAAAGGAAATGGCACGTATGTTACCCTTTCCTGGCTGCTTCACACTCGGCGTGGGTCGCTGTCTCAGCACTTTGAGGCCCAGTTCTAAAAGTCAGCCCCATACCGCAGTCTCCTCGCTCTTCAGAGACCAGTGTTGGTCCACTTCAAGGCTGATACCACGGGATCCAGTTTTAGCCCACGAGAGAGACAGCATTGCGTGGTGCAGAGGGCACAGGCTAGGAAAATGGGCCTTGGTTAGCAGTGCCATTTGGAATCTCTGACCTACGGCAATTTAGTATCACCCAGCCTAAATGAAACCATTCATTCATTCAGAAATACTTCTTACCTACCATATGCCTTGTGCTGTGATAAAATTTGAGGGATTAAGAGACGAACAAAAAAACCTAAAATCCTAATGCTCGTGGCATTTACCTTCTGGTGGGAGTAGGCACACCGTTTCTCTAAATGATGATGTTGGTGTTATGGTTTGTTGGACGGTGATAAGTGCTGTGGAGAAAAAAAAAACAAAGAAAATGCTAGGGGTTGGTGTGTTGGACAGATCAGTAGTAACATTTAAACCAGTGCTTTCTTTGCACTAAATTCTCAAAAGGGGTATTTTAAATTCTTCGTTGTTATAAAATATAACTAGATAGTTGAGAATTTCTCGGGAGGGAAATAGTTTCATTTGTAAAAACAGACTTTGGATAAGAGGAAGAGAAGGCCTGTTTAAGTGAAGCAGATTAACTGGCATCCTAGGGACCAAGAGTGGCACTGGGTAGGGTTTTATCTGGCCTGTTACCTTTTTCTATAAGTGTTGTCTTATGCAGGTGTTAATGTTCTTACACTTGGTCCTCTTCACCTTCATTTATTTTTTTCCCTTAAATAAGAGTCTCCCACATACTTCACCGTTTTCAGCTCTGACCTGTGGAATGATTGGAATGTAGAACTACTTGTGTTGTGAGCTCGGACGTGTTGCTCATCAGCGGGTTCTGAGTTGGAGATGCTGAGCACACTCATTCTCACCTGTCACCTTTCTCTCTCCTCCTCCACTTGAGCCTGTACCTCAGGAAACAAAATGTTGAGTTCTATTTTACTTTCCTGATGAGCAGGATACAAAAGAATGGGAAAGAATTGTCCTGCCCTTTTATTATATATTACATGGTTTTGCATTCAAAAAATGCTGTAAACAAATACTATCTAGTACGCACTGGGGATAGTAAGATGAACAAAAACAGAAAGGGTCCTTGTCATCTTAGAGTTTAGTCTAGATCAGACTCCTATATTTGAATACTTCTTTACCACATGTTAAGATTTTATTCTAGAAAACGTCATGAAATATTCTCTTCATATTATAATCTATCTCTAGAAGGTCGATACTAATTTAAGGAATCCGCACATCCTCAACTCCAGGATCATCTCACTTCCGCCCGCGGTCAGCAAGTGCTGTGTTGGCTTGTATTTTAGGTCGACAGCAGAGCACTTTCTTGCCAGTTACCAGAAGTCTAAGTTTCTGCTGTTGATTGTTTATACCTCGCTATCGCTAAGTGGTCTGTAGTGCTAAAGCTTTTTTCCTCTTTTAGATAACTAAAGTTCGTTACGTGTTTTTATTGTATTCTGTTACCATTTATCTCCCCTGTACCCTCTTCCACCTCCACCCACCCCCAAGCCCCCAATAGAAGTAAAATTCTGAAGTTCAATGCAAATTTTATTCTGAATCTTCCTCAGAAGATAAGTTAATAATACATCTCTTCAAATGTTGAGTTCCAACCATGTGCAACGAAGAAAAAATATTTTTTAAACACGATTTCTGCCCTTTAAA